>JBBMJZ010396715.1:0-13845 GCA_037833815.1 Zingiber zerumbet
CCCAAAGATCGAGAAAGGTTAACTTCTATTTTAGGCAATTCACCGTTCTCTTACCTGTCGCACAAGGACCAGCAGTTGTTATACGAACAGGAGAACAAACTCTCCTTTTATAGCCCTCTCATAAGTTTTAACCGTTGGTTGACATGGCAGCTTCGAGCGCCTGAAGCAGGTCTGGGCGCCCCAACAGTGCACCTTATTTGCTTTGCAATGGCTCTTGAAGATAAAGTTTTATTCTCGCCCGGGCGCCTAGATCGGTCTGAGCGCTTGGAGTGTTGCTGATATGGACTCTGAACGTCATCCGCAGTAACGTCTAGATGAGATACCTATTCTGTACTAGGCTGGTCTGGGCGCCTGAAGTACGAGCACCTGTACTTCATCCAGGCACCTGGACAAGTCAACTTCATGTTAATTTGTCCGACTTCTGCTCCAGTTGCTTGGGTGATTCTCTGTGTATCTAGAGTTGAGTTCACTTAAATCCAACTCCGGCTTTCTCCTAGAGTAGGCTTCCTCCCTTGCTTCTCGTCCCTCGAACCACAGCGTGCGTCCTTTTCGCTCCACTTGTGTACTCTTCCACAACTTCTCGCCCCTCATATGTATAAAGTCCGTCTACTCACTTTCCATACCATCTTTCTCGTCTGCTGTGTTTTTCACATGACTTTTTGTATTCTTAAATTTCTACATATTCAAACACAAGACATTAAATATGCAGAACCTAACTTAATCTGATTGATTATATTAAAACTATATGAGATACTTATCATAGTCACACCATTCATATCGTTAATGTGGATACATTATATCAGTTTTATTCTGACTTGCAAAAGCATTACTTGTTTAATCATCCATGTTCCTTCTTGCCAAGCTATGTTGGTTGATGTGGCTGGGGCAGAAATCTGCTTTCAGAGACAATACATACTTTCGTCCCTCCCCTCTCAATATGAAATTCCCGATTTAAATGGGAAAATATTTGATTTGATATTGCACGAAAAATAACTGGGCATGACGTGCAGATATGCATTTTCAATTTACTCACATGTTGAAAAATTTTTAATCTCATATTGAATGAAAATAATAATATTGTTGATCTATTTTAAAGATAAAAACAGAATTAAAGTTCTAACTTGGGGTTTAATTGGAAGTTACAAGGAACTAGCGTTTGAAAATATAATTGATTAAGATTTTATTAGTGAGATGAATGGCGATCTATTCATAAAAAGTCTTCCTACGCTGCCACATCATTTTATCTCTGTGGTCGATGAGGTTAAAAGAGTATTAATAATTGTCAGCAAAGTGTTTTTCAATGCATGAAATTCTAAACTAAAAGAAATTTCACCTGCCCGCTCTCATGAAAACTAGGATCTTCGATAACGTGTCAATACATGTGATAGACTATTACACTAATTGTATTATAATGAAGTAGGGGACATATAGTCAAGTAGGGAATAAAATCCCTAATCATTTTTAGGGAATAAAATTTCTCCCACGTAAAGAGATGGTTAGATCATAGTAATTTACTGTCTTCATTTCATTATGAGGCCAACAATAAAAGACGTTTGGAGTAATGAATCATCATGTGCCCATAAATGTGGAACCGCCACATCAGCAGACCCCCTAGAGTCGGTCCTAAGGATATGGAGGGAGATAAATATAGGTACACAGCTGAAAACGCATGGCCGAGACACTAACCCCAAGCAATGACACCCTGAGGATCGAACCCTGGACCTTTCGACCACGAAACCATACGCCCCTAGCTGTACCACGCCCTGAGGACAACGAATCACCATGTGCCCACGTTACAGTAAAATGTAGCCAAAGAGATCACAATGTAAAAAACCAAATCCATATTCTTCCTTTCCCATAGAGATTTTAGTAGCACGGAGAGTTTTCTTAAGATTTTTAAAATTTTAAATTATTTTAATTCAAGATTCAGAAATTGAATAAAATTTTGAATTTACTTTTAATTTTCATTTATATATTTTTATTTTATCAAAAGGGTTAAAAGGGTTCAATATTCAACTTTAGAATTCAATTTTTGAAAAAACTATAAGTTTGATAAAAAAAATTTAAAAAAAGTTAATGCATTCTAAACTTAGAATTACTATGGACTTGGCATGTTAGTAAAACTGAAAAATATTCTTTACACATTTAATACACATTAAAAATAATGTGATTTAATAAAACTGGAAAGATCCACGCAGATATTGGTCACAACTTTAATCATCTTTAATAACAAAATAATATATCCAATCATCACCACCACTCCCAGATAAAAATCACTGCCATTAGCCACAACATCCATTGCAACCATTAGAAGTCATTTTTTTTTTCGGTTCCAAGTGTTGGAGGAATGAAATATATGCGAATGCTAAACAAGGTAACACCCAAAGCAAAGAGATACACGGTGCCTCCCTTGGGTTTAACACTCGTCGCTCACAATTGGATACATGCTTCGATAAATAGGGTAACATTAACATATGGCATGAGGATATCAGTTGGAATTTGAGCATGGATAGGTACGTGGATGGATCAAGCAAATTGCCGGAGTATAAACAGAATGTTGCTTCTAAGATCTCTCCAGTGAGTTGGACACACTTCCGCAAAATGCTTGAATCACAAGCTACGAAGATCGATGACGTCAAATTTCATATTGGTATTCATGTAAACATGAGAGCTGTGTTCGTAAATAGGAGTGCCATCAAGAGGCTCCTCGTGTGGGTGGAATCCGCGTTCTTGACAATTGCGTATCAGATTAACACCTGTTGGATCTGTCAGATGGAATATACCATGTGTTCTGTAGAAAGGAAAATAACATGAAGCTTCTCCGTAAAAAGCAAATATAATGTAGAGAAACTACATTAGGATTGCATTTTCATAGTGTTAAAACCATAGAATAGTGATCCAAAAAATTATACCCACTAATAAAAAAAAGAAATTTAGATACATCCAAATATTCATAGAATTACCTTGATGTATCTGTTGGCGCCATGACAATTGCAATTGCTTCTGGTAACATAATCTGTTATAACAAGGCGAAGGCTTAGAAATAATTTCAAAATATTAATCTCCACAAAAGCATCAACAGATGTAATGTCAGGTGACACTGGTGTTCCTTTACTTCCAACTAATGTGGAAAAAAAAATGAAATGTAACATAAATGTAAGGACAAATGATTGTTGACTAAACCCTTGGTTTAATATATGGTTAAAAGAAAATATCCTATGACAACATGTTAAGTATATGCTTGGGTAGTTTAGGATGAAAAACTATGATCAAAAGCAGTATCAGCAACATGACTGATCAAACATTGCCATTCCCTATAGCTCCAGTCATATTTCTTCCAGTCTCCGACTACATAAGAATTATCATCATGAAAAATAATTATTATTGAAATAGTGAGTGGGATATGGAATGTGTATACTGACAGATAGGCAATGGAGATGTAGATAGTTAAAGGACAATGTGAGTGCACACTTCTCTAGTCATTATTAAGAATGCACAATAGAAATCTTGAAATAGAAAATACCAATTTATTTTTTGTGAGTTCATCCAAAAAAAAAGAGGTGAAATCAACTGGTAAAAGATAATCTATACTGAAAATGAATAGGGAAAATACAACTTTCCTTTGAACACCTCTCCTTTGAACCAAATGCCTAAATATAACTATTTGGGGTTCGATACATTGTCATTTTTAAAAATGATATGTAAGTTGGAGGAAAAACAATTTTAAAAGATGCAAAGATCTACTTTGTAACTGAAACTACATATAATTACTCAGCACAGTACAACATCATGGTTAAATGATATAAAATGAATTAATAGTTTTGTAAATTATTAAAAAAAAATTAACAAAAAGAAGCAGTACAAAAGGTTTTGAAGTTTCACCTGATATGAATAATGAGTATGGAGATCAATTGATGACATGAAACACGTCTGCGTTGGGTGAGTCTGAAAATAATCCAAATGAATTGACTTATAACGAACAAGTCATACATCATAAAACTAATATGTAGAGGCATAGAATTTGCCAAAAATCATGTCAGGCATACCAAAAGATGCATAATGTTTTAAATAGTTGAATAAGAAAAAATTGACCGATGAACTTACAAGATTAGCTATTAGACACAAATTCTAAAATAAACCTATAAACGTCCTAATCAGTCACATCTTTCCCTGTGAGGCTGAATGGTGTTGTCACAGTTTGAAAGAGTGGAGATTCCTACTCACACAATAGTTGTAGGATAAATATTCATTGCAATACACACACAAAAAAAAAAGGATAGCTGGTGCACAAAGTTCCTGCCAATGTGGGTCTGGGGAAAGGTCTATTATATGCAGTTTTACCTTACATTACAAAAGATTGTTTCCACAACTTGAACCTGTGACCATCGAGTCACAAGACAACAACTGTACCATTGCGCCAAGGCTCCCCTTCTCATGAGTCGTGACAATACACAAATGAGTTAGAAGAATACATTTTCAATGTTTAAAATCACTACAAATATAGGAAAACAAAAAAAGACAAGTATATAAGCATACAAACATGATTGATTGATTGTGATCTTTAAATTCATCAAGAACAGAGAAGATGAAGAGTGAAGCCTAATAGCACTTCAATTATTGTTTCAACAATGCCACTTGGAAGAGAAATGAGGAAAAAAACAATTCTTATGCTAAGCACAAGTGACATAGAAGACTTACATGAATCCACCCAAGAGGAAACAGAGAGAGCTTGTCTTGGACATTAAATATTTCTTCTTCGTCAGTAGTTTGGCACTGGAAGAAAATAACACATATTACATACAACAAGTGATTAACAATAGGGAAAAAAATCAAGGATGGAAATATTTACAAGGCTCAAAAATTAACAAGTGAAACATAAATTTGTAATTATGTGTAAAATCAAATCAACTAGGCTCCTTAAGACCAAAGTCAATTATATCCTAGAATCTTTTCAAAGAGTTTCTCCGGCACCAACAACCAGAATTATTTCTGGGGGGAAGGGGGGATGACATGACAAAATCAAGAGACAATATACAGAGAAAGTAAACAAATAAAATTGTGAATCAGCTTAAGAGCAGGAGCTGATATGGACAATATGCACAGATAACTAACACCCTAGAGAAGACACAACACTTAGATATAACCAGATATTCTCTCGTAGCTATTATTATGTATATAACTAGCAACAAAAGCTCATTGGTACTAAGTTGCTTGTTATAGTGCAATCAAATTACAAAGACAAAGAAAATGTCAAGCCCAATCACAATATGCTGTTGGTAATGAGGGATAATATCATAATCTATCAGAAAGAGTAACAAGATTCATACCGAATCAGATGTTGATTCTTGCTTTGGGATTATTAAGGTGGTCACATAAAACATCCTATTTTTCTACAAGAAAAACATTGGATAACATCAGGTATCAAGCAAAATCAGCTATGTTAGATAACATTATTTTTTGTTAGTTTTTATTGAAAATCATAGATAAATGTAACTTAAGGTTACTTACCAATGCACCTGCAAGAATTCCACAGGTTTCCAAGTTCTTGAAAGTATTCTTTTCCGCTAGCCGCAAAAATGATTCCATCATCTTTACTGGCTGAAAACGAAAGCTTTGATTGTTTAACTAGGTTATGTTAATCAATCTTTTGAGTGACACATAAACCAGGAAGAGTGCTTACAACATGCAAATGTTGGAAAGACTTTGTTCCTTCTTGTGAAGGATTTGCAGGGCCTGGTCTTGGATCAGCAACTCTGGATGGGGGAATTGGAAACAACTGAGGTTGCACTTCGGCTAGAACTGGAGGAGGAGATGGTTGCCTTATGTTCAAATGAGCAAAATCTTCCTGAGCTGCAGTTTTGATAATAGAATCAGATTCCTCTACAGCAATAGACCATCTACCATCGTCAAGGGAGAGAACTGAGTCCAGATCATAATTGTTCTTTCTAGAATCACCCTCATTTATCACAGCTGAACTGGATTGCACATCTTGAATCAGCCTGCTTGACATTATTACAAAGCAGTGGTTCTTTTTATGCAATTCAAACAAGTAAATCATGTAACAAAAGCAGTTTGTAAAGCATCAAGACTAAACATTTTCACCTTGAACTTGCATCTTGAATTAACTCAGAATTGCTTGGATACTGGACCTGTACCAAATAGAAAAAAAAAATTAAAGCCATTAACTATGCTAATGAAGGAATAAAAATATGCCAAGAGCAAAAGGATTTTACCCTTCTACCAGTAATTGGTCTTGCATTGGGACCCCAAAGCCCATTAGACCCTAAAATGGAGTGCCTAGATAAGGTTTCTTCTTTTGGATGAAGTAGGCCAAGGGATCTGTAAAGTAAGTATTAATAGATTAAGACCTTGTCATGCATATTTTTAGCACAGTATCAGTGGCAGCAGTACAGAGATAAACAAACAGCAGCTTAATGTTTTAAAAACCTTTCAATAGAGAAAGATGGCAACGACTGAAGCCGTGGAAACTAAGTAAATGTTAAAGACATACATTAGAATCCATAAAAACTCTGAAATTCCCAATAACCTACACGTCATCCAACACTATAGTCCTTAAGAACAAGAAACAGACAACTGATCAACATGCTCATTTCATGACAACATAAGTCTGGATAATCAATCAATTCTTAAAATATGAAAGATGTAATCCCCTTATTGGACGACAGAACAAGTTATCAAGAAGAACCTGGGTACATCTCACCAGATGGAATTCCTGTAGGCCTGTGAAGATAATATTACAGTCCTTGTGACTTCTCCTTTAAGGAGCTCATCTCCAATCAAAACTCAAAAAGAGAATAAAAAACATACAAGTCCATTCCAAGTCAATGTAATCAGTTAACATGACGAAATGTGCTCCTGCATTACCTACTAATTACACTATAAAGCGCACAGATGGTATGAGGTGCGCTACAAAGTGTTCTGTGAAATTAAATACTACAAAATCTTGAATTAGACACTGTGATATAACCTTGTATATATCTCAATGGAGGATAGAATTCACAGAGCCAACTTCAATGTTGGGATAAACACGACTTGATGATGATGTTTATATTTTAAACAATCAAAAAACAACATATATGCAGCATGGAACTTCAGAAAAACAATCGCAACAAACCCACCAGACTTCTATGAATAAATGATTTGGAAATAAAATGTTTTTCCTTGTCTTGTGCCAACACATGTGGAACCAAAACAAGGAGCTTTGGTACTTTTTCTTTATGTTGGTAGTTTGATTCTTTTAGCCAAAGTAGCCATAGTAACCCTGAAGTGAGCACCATCACCCACTAATACTAGCGTCCAACTCGTGTATCTTCTGTTGAGTGCAAGATTTCCAATCACCAGTTGGCGATTGGACTCATTTTTCTAATCAATTGCTGCCAAATCTCATTAGAAATTATAAAAGATCAGATAAGTTGCCAAAGGAAGAGTGACTACATTATATGTGTGTCCCTTTTATGTGTTTGTGGTAGAGGACACATTATTAACCATTCTGGTGTCCAACAATCCTATCTGAACCACTGGAATAAATCATTACCGAGAGTATACACGACTGATTTACATCCTAAGATAAAATGAACTTGAGGTATATGAGCCACTGAAATTTAAAGATGACAACAGTGTAATAAAAAATGTTAAATGGGAGGATATACTCACGCAACACCAGATTAGACCATGGGGCTCAACTAATGGTCTTATAGGATTGCAAGCCTAAGTTGGTGCACTCGTAAGGAAAGGAAGGGAGGAAAACTCCAAATAGATAACTTTGCAGTAATGCTTAAATGAATAGAATAATGAAATGATGCCCTCTTTTATAGGGTTTACAATAGCCATCTAATAAGGCAAAAGATAAAATAGGCTAAGTTTGCTAGAGATAGTGAAAATAGAAATAATAAACTTGTAAAAAAAATCTATACCCCTGAATAGTTCTATTTTATCGGACCAAGTTATCAGCAAAAGAACTATTTTTTATTTAATTTCTATATGCTTTATGTATTTTGCCATGGCTATATACTGGTTAGCTCTGACAAAATATTTAAGCTTTTCATGAAACATCAAACATCCAATGAGGCATTCTGAAATGCTTTTCCTTTCACCTGAATTTGTTGCAAACTCTGGTTTTAATGATTCTTTCCATAATTCCAAAATTCCTATTGAAACTAGGCAACACAATGTTTAAGGGAGATTAAATAATTTTATCTACATACATTTTCTGAAATGATCTCTCTGTCTGCAAGTTGTTTGGCGACACAATTTGAATCTTATTGTTAGAAGGTCTCCATGAGGACAAAGATGTATTACTTACAGGCATCTGCATTTGTGAGAACAAGATAATAATTAATAGCAAAGTTCAAAGTTAGGAATTATGCCAGAGATGAATCAAGTACTCATCGTCATTGACAGTGTTATACTCACGCAAACTTTTCTTCAATCAAGCATTGTTCAATCATTCAACTATCTGAGAAACAGCAAAAGCATACCTGCTCACTGTGTGAATTAGAGAGGATTTGTGTCTTAGCCGGAGCTGAACTAGTGGAGATCCTTTTCTGACTAGAATTTGGTATCATATGCTCACGGTTAAGTTCATCAACTCGGCGTTGAACTTCTGGCTTTAGCGATTCTAGTTCATTCATTACAGCTAACAATTTCTATTGGAAAAATACTAATAATTATCAATCAATAGAATACTACAAAGTCTGAGAAAATACAAAATGGCCATACCAACCTCCTTAAACGCAAGAGGAAGTGCCTGATATTCATGGTGGCAGGGTATTGTCTCACACAGCAGGCTGCAACCATAAGGTTTAAGTCCAAAAATTCTTATCAAAAACCAAAACTTGAAGTGTGCATCCAATTGAAATAGAAGGGAAAAACTAAAAGATTGTTGGACAGATACTTTTCTAGCCACAATCTTTGGTGGAAAAAACATAAAAATAGTATCTTAGTTGACAGGATTCATACCTTGAATATCTGAGAAGTATGATGTACAAATCAATGATATTTTTCTCCTCCCTATAAATTCTAGCCTGAAGATAAAAGAAAGCATTTGAATTTAGAAAGTCACGTACTGTTAAATCACTTAATCTGGCAATGAATAATGAAATAAAAAAGGTCTTGTCGAACAAAATATAATCAAGTCCACCTCAACAGTTCAATGTCAATATGCCAAAAAATTGAAGCAAAGCACAGTCTACAAGCATTAGAAACCAAAAAGGCTGTAATGGACCGAGTATAATCTTAGGAATCATTGGATTCTTCTATTATGTATTTTCTCTCATATATGTTCCTTGATAAATGTATTGTGTATCAAAGAAGTATATGTTTTTGTACTTTAGGTATAAACACAACATTTGAAATAAAACATAACTGCCTCTTGATATTCTTAGACAAAGTTTCATGGAGTTTCTCTAAAGACATAATATAAAACCGTAGTATCTTTTATACGGATGCTATGATTCTTTCATAAGCTCATATTATTTTGGGAGAAACCTTGCACGTCTGCAAAAGTTTAGTATCATCCTTAGAAAGTCAGATAGTCTTTAGTTTTTCATTCCTTCTCCATTTTGAGAATTGTTAGTAGCTACCCAGAAATTAGTAGGATAAAAAAACTGTAATTTTCGCAATATAGATACTCGACAGGACATGAAAGTTTATTACCACAAAAAGATATCCGGCAGCAAAATTCATATCAAACGACCATCAACATTTCCTTTTCCCCCTTCTTATTTCTTATTCATAAAGGTATCTTCGAATTTCTTTAAAAAAATAGTTCAATTGAGAAAGAAAAAAAAATCCGTTCAAAATTTGATTTTTGTAAATAATAATAATAATAATGATAAATAACGATAGTTCGAATTGAGAAAAGGGCACAAGATTGGGATCGGAACAGGAGTCGATAAGCAAGGGAACCTGCTTGAGGAGATTATCGGCGATGCGAAAGTAGAAGGGAAGGGAGATGCGGTTGTCGACTTCCACCCTCTGAGCGAGGGCGTTGATGTCGATCGATCTCACGTAAGGCCTCATCGACACCGTCGGCCTGCGATCGGCGCCGATCGAGGGTTTCTCCACCTCCGGTGTTCGTCGCAACAAACAGCGGAGGAATTGGTAGATCCTCCTCGCTTCCGCTCCAAGTCCAACCCACGAGCAGATGTCAGTAGTAATCGCAGAAAGGCTTCAGCTCACGATCGATTAAGCTGGGCTTTATAGTTTTACGGCAGGGCAGTATTTACTTGATCATGAAGTATAATAGCCGAGACGTTGCTTGATCATAAAGTAAAATAGCCGAGATGTTGGGCCGGATCGGAGAGGGCAAATGGGCTGCCAATTTCGACTGCACGCAATGTGGAAATAATACAGATGTAATGATAAAAATTATGAAAGAATAATAAATTATAAAGATGGTGGTAAAAATGGTGAATATGCTCGCCTCTAGGGTTTTCGTCAATCCATCTTAGAGTCAATACGAAGGAGGTAAATCATGAGCGGCTACTAACCTTTGGAATAATGACTAGCACATGAGGGAATATTTACGGCTTTACCAAGATTCGAACCTCAAATCTTATGATAATAATATATCATGTGCTAACAATTAGATCGTCCCCAGAGGACAAAATAAATTATAAAAATGTAGCATGTAATGGTATGTATCTAGCTCTTTTATGCTCCCCCAATGCATGCCTTTGTTGTGTGACTAAGAGGGCAGACCATGTGCTAGTAGGGGTGACCCTTCATTGTTGTGTTCGTCCCTCTTAGTCGTGGGACAGAGGTGCACACGTGGGGGGCATAGTACAACAGGACTGAGTATATATCAAGAATAATATATATAAGGTGGAGTTGTTTTTACTGGAGTGGGCTCTAGTCCCATTTTAAAAAAATTAATAATTTTAATTTCTATTAATATTTTTTTAAGGCCCACTAATAATTTATTGATCATTCTATCTAGGGATGGTTCGGTACGGTATATCGAACTACCAATCCATATATTATTACCATACCGAAAATATGGTATAAAATTTTTTCATACTGATACCGTACCAAAATTTTGATATATCGAATTTCTAGTATTACCGTTTAGAGTAAATTTTCGGTATCGATACGGTATATCGAAAATTTCACTAAAAATCATATACCGATACCGAAAATTTTGATATAGTATAATATAGTATCAAAATTTTCAGTATATCATTAGGTTGTGCAAGATGATAGTGAATGAGGACTATGACTATTAGGGAGTTTCTATTAGGTTTAAGTAAATGGAAATTGAAGGAACAGGATATGAAGATTTAGTCATGCTTAATTAGTTGCTTAAACTTATGCTGAAACTATTTCAATAATAAGCATGATCATAAATGGATTTGACTTAACCTAAGAATGAGTTCTCCGTGCTCAGTGCAAATCGTGGCCTATATTTCTCAAGTATCAATTCATAATCTTAGTCAAGTGGTCATTGAACCATTTTTTTTTTTTTATTCCAAACAGTAAATATTGCTTGGTTTATCTATATTAAATCTACCCAAGGTCTAAATAATTCACTTGATATTAAGATAAATATAGCGTTAATTTTTCCAGTAACCTAACTCGGTCTCAAAGGGGCAAACGACTAGTTTTCACTCATGTGAATTCGTATTGTGACGATTTTTTTTAAATTTCGTCACCAAATTTGTCTTAAAATGTTCTTTTTTTAGTTGTTCAATCTCATTGCCCTCAAGACAATAGCACGGTAGGACGTCTTTTTAACTTTCCAGATATTTAATAATCGAGTCTCCGTTTCGATAAATTAACTGATAAATTTTTTTTAATGGACAGTTAACCAACAAACACTGAGATGATCGACCGCCAACTACACGTACTTCTCGATTTATTCTGGTGGCCGGTGGAAAAGTTCTATGAATCAAGACCGATCACTTTTAGGATTAATCTGCATATTTTTTTTTTTAACAATCTCATAGGTCCATAGCAAATTAAGCATGACCAAATCTTATCATCATCATTCTCCAATTTACATTTGCTTAAACCTAAAGAAAATCCCCAATGTAATAGTCATTGCATCATTCACATCATCTTGCACAACCACATTGCACCACCCCAACTTTCGGATTTCACAATTCCTTCAGCATCGAATCTTGGATGATATCTCGACCAAGCAAACTACTTTAACGCAAGTACGCAACAAATTAGTACAAATAGCGCATATAATTAGAAAAAAAAAATTAAAATAAAAATCCAAGAAGCATCAATTACTGACTTTGCACGTCTAAAAACATCTTTTACATAAACATATAAACTCTTACATAGAATGTCACGATGAGTCAATGATACAATGGATGAAAAAAGAATAGAAGCCAAACCCGACATCTCCAAATTGTTTTGTTCAATTTTTTTATTTGACCGACACCTCCAAAAGTCTTGTTGTCGCCTATATGCCCAGGGATTATGATACAAGGTAGAGTATTTGTCACCTAAATGTTTATGATTCGATCTCAGTTACAGTATACCTGTAAATAATTTTCTTGTTAGATTTTCTTGGCCGCTCATCCTAAGTACTTCTTAATTTATTTTAGTAATTAATAAAAACTTTCTATAGAGCTGAATTATCACACCAAGATTAATTAACAACACTAATTATTATTTATTTATTTTTTGCCACCTATGCCTCCCGCTTGTAGGTTCATTTATATATAGCGCATGGTCCCCTCGGGACGGTCTAGTAGCTAGCGCATGAGGTATTACCATCATGAGGTCTGGGGTTCAAATTTCGACAAAGTCGAGATAAAATGTCTTCCTTATGTACTAGTCATTATTCTAAATAACAGTAGTCCGACTTGTAGCCGTTCGTGATTTACCTTACTCTTATTGGCTTTAGAATGAATTGACAGAAATATTAGGGGCGATCGTATTTACCCTTTTTACCACCATTTATATGCAGTGCACCGATTTAAGTTTAATCTTACTTTAAAAGCATTGAATGTTGGCCCACTAGTTTATTGACTGGATATAAATCGTTCGAAATCGATGGTTTGACGACCGTTCAGACTGTTTGATGTTCGCAGTCCAAAACCTCCGATCTAACCATTGATGGTGGGTCAATTCTTAATCTTAACCCTTTAAAACTGTTACAGTTTCAAAATCGCCGAATCATTACTCGTCACAGTTTGTTTACTGTTGAAGATTATTATTTATATTTTATTTTTAAAAAATATTTAGAAATATAATTTAAAGTTTTTATTAAAATTTTGAATAGATAAAAATAAATCAACTAAATCCTTGAATGTAAATTAAATTTAATTTAAATTAAAATCCAATTTCGAGGTAAACATCATGTGAATTTAGATTTAGATCATTTTAAATTTAAATTTTAAAATATAAGGATTAAGTTTTAAAATTCATTCATTTAAAATAAAAATTCTCCCTCCATGCTTGCCTCGGTTTTTGTTTGTTTTTAATTTCCCTATGCGCTTTGGGGGCCCGAGGCCTCCTTATTTTCTTCAGGGCGGCTTTCATCGGCGTCGGAGCTTTCGATGCACATGAGTGATGAGGTCCTCGGCCTCCTTGTGTAGTTGTGTTCAAGGCGGCGCTGAAGGACCCGACGCCACGGTGGCGTAATGGAACGAGGCCGAAGCCTCCCCCTCACCCCCAACAACTGGCACACGTCCGATGCGATGCTGGGGCTTGAGGCACTCTCCCTCGTGGCCTCGACCTCCTCCCGGTGCTTGCTGCGATCTCCCTCGTTGGCAACAACCTCTCCCGCGCACAGCCCATTCCGCTCGGGCTCTCCTCCCCCGTGCTTCGCTTCCTCGACCTCAACCGCAACACCTTCTCTGGCCACAT
>JBBMJZ010396720.1:0-13844 GCA_037833815.1 Zingiber zerumbet
CCAAGACTTTCCGCATAGGGTTACCACCCCCTATGACCTAGGGTTACCACCCCCTAGGGTTTTCCCTTTGCCTAACCTCAGCCAGGACTTTTCCTGAAACACTTAACATAGCACGTTAGATTACAAAACACCTTAACTTTGAATCCTTTGTCATTATTAAAACTTAGGTTCAATCGTCGGATGCTTCTGCACCAACAGAAAAGGATATCTCAACTTCAGTCATAAATGATTCAACTTAGAAGAGGATATCATGAAATGAAGGGAGATCAAATTCAGAGTGTTATTGTTTAGAATCAGCACATAGATTTGGCACAATACATAGGTTTTCCTTCTTTTTTTTTTTTTTTTGCTTCTTTTCTATTTCCATAGTGCAGTTGCCTACATTTCCTCTTCCAACACTAGATGGTTCTAGTGATTATCAAGTAAACCTTCATTGGATAATCTCATCACATATGTTAGGCACTCAAGAGCTTCCTTTGACTTTTTTTCCTTGGTGGAAAAGCTACAAAACACATTTGGCACATCACTTGCAAATTCTGCATTTCTACAGATTGAAATAGGTTTTTGATTTCTTCAGGTTTAAATGGTTCTCACTTCTTGATAACAAAGGAACTACCCTCCAATTGTTTCAAAGTTCATCATTTTTTTTTCTTTTTTGAAATAGGTAAATGTATAAAAAGCTTCAAGAGGTTGTAACTTCAATCAACAAAATTGGATCCAATCATAAAATAGGAGTTAACAACCTCTCCATATGAGGTATACTTCTCAATCATCCCACAATCCATCACACCACGGCCGCACACGGATACAAGCCATCCGCGTCTACTCACTCTTAATGCATGTCCACTAAGCGATAAACATGTATATGAATCTTGTGAAATATCCTATCAACATCAAGAGCAATCCCATTGAAACGACACCAGTAGGAAGCTTTCCACAAAACATATATCATACTTGAGATGCCAAGGTGCCGACTCTTCATGTTACGTTTACCACCCTCATAGTGCGGCCCAAGAACCTGGAAGAATTCCTCCACTGTACAAACATCATGTCTAAACTCTACCCATGCTTCACCTTGTCCCATAGAGCACAAGTGATGGGGCACTCAAAGAACAAGTGCCCGTTCGTCTCTTCATTCCCATGGCAAAGCACACAAGACTTGTCCGAAACATATGTCATTCTATCAGTCATAAGTAGTTTCCCATGTGCTAGTAGCCATACAATAAATTGGTGCTTTCGCAAGATCTCCGGTCTCTAAACCACTTGTACTTAAGTCACCACCAGTCCTCTTGGCTTGAAAAACTCATAGGCGCGTTTGCAGTCCCATTTTTCTCCGCCGCAAGCCACCTAATCAACTCCATGTTGGTCGCCGCTTGTCCATGAAAGTCCTGCAAGATTTTATCACATATGTCCATGAGCCATTTAACAAGGGGAGAGTCTGAGGTCTTGGCCTTCCTTTGCTTTGTCTTTTGCAAGGGTGGAGTCCAAGCCCTACAAGTTGAGGAATTTGAATGGTTAGTTCGTGGCCCTATTTTTTACAAGGGTGGACATTATGACACAAGAGTGATCCGAGAGATAATCGGGTGTCATGAAATATGCATAAGCATCATAATCAGCCATCAACCAATATGAATTAACCAAAACTCTATCCAATTTGGAAGAAACCATACCATTGGTCCAAGTGAGCTGGCATCTGTTATGCTTTTACAAGTGCACGATTACGTCGTCAGTAATAAAAGATATCAAATCCATAGGGATTGTGTTAAGTACTAGAGACTTGACAAGGTGAATTATTTAAACGATTGAGTGTTGTAAATTTGTGCACTAAAGGGAAAAGAGAAGTAAAGAGAAGAGAGAGCTAGGAAAAAGAGTTGGTTGAGGAAATTTGATCAAGAGAAGCATTCTAGCAGTTCAGTTTCGTTGTGATGTTAATTAATATACTATTAATTACCCATCACCCATCTTCTATCCTTATACACATGTAGGAATTCTAACTTCATACTGACACTACCCCGCAATGGTCATGTCGGAGTGCTATCTCTAATGGTATCCAATGCCACTAAGTAGAAGGGGTAACCTAGGAAATTCGGTTAAAGGGATATCCTTATCACTAGGGTCACTCGGTCATACATTCATTGTATTATGCAAGACACTTAATAAATAGGATTAGAAATAACTCCTTAAGACTAATTCAATGCTTCCTTATAGAGAATTATCCTCCCATTCAAGACAAACTGTAAATGTTTGGTTAAAGACATACCTCTATCACTAGGGCTCCTAGACATACATTCTAGAGCATCCCCTTTATGGGGTGAATAAATTAATGCAATCATTCAATCAAATATGAGATTTAAGCATAGATTCTTTACACATACATTTAATCAAATAGATACAAGATATAAACATATCATACAGATAGAAAATTGGCAAATTCAAAGAGTATACATTAATTACATATCACAACTATTCCCTTAATCCTAGAACAAATGAATCTACTCCATAACAAGAGGAGATAAATCCAAAGACAGAGAAATTACAAGCTTAAAAATCCAATCTAAGAAGAAGAGGGAGAAAAGCTTAGCCAAGGCGATGAGAGGTCTTCGGATCCAATCCTATGCTTCCAAAGATGGAGAGGATGGAAACAACTTCGGATTGTTAATCGGAGCACGAAGGATGAGCGGATCTGGACCAAAATTGGTCTCCCCAAAGGGAAACCTTCCTCCCTTGAAAAGGGGAAGAACACCACTTTTATAGGGCAAAGCACAGCCCAGGCACGAGTCGTGTCATGGCGTGCCTTTTGGCATAGCCACACTGTGAATCGGCTCTTGAGGAAGTGCACGATCGTGTGAAACCACACTGCCTGACCTCGACTGGGCTCTGGACGAGGGACACGACCGTGTGAAACCACACGGCCTGACCTCGACTGGGCTCTAGACGAGGGACACAACCGTGTGAAACCACACGACTTGCCCTAGAATGGTCTCTGGTGGAGAAGCACGGTCGTGGTTTGCTTGCTTTTAGGTGAGGAGACACGGTCGTGCCAAGGGCAGAGTCGGACTCTATTCTCCTTGTTGGAT
The DNA here is from genome assembly GCA_037833815.1 of Zingiber zerumbet. NCBI lineage: Eukaryota > Viridiplantae > Streptophyta > Magnoliopsida > Zingiberales > Zingiberaceae > Zingiber > Zingiber zerumbet. The sequence goes on from JBBMJZ010396720.1 coordinate 3,078, forward strand.
CATTCCATAACACGCCTTAACTCCGTTTCATTCTGAAAATACACCCTATCAATAACAAAACAAGCACGAGCAGATCTATGACAAAGAGAGTAATTATGCTGAAAATATGATAAAGAGGAGTGCAATAGCATAGAACATACTCAAAGAAAACAAGTGAATGTGCGTCAAAGCATGCATAAAAGTGTATGTAATCTACGTACATAAGTATCAAGTGATGCTTCAATGATCAAGAATTTTATAATGAATCACAATATGAGATTATTGATGTTCGATGATAACTCGAACTTGAAGATGCTCTCACTTGCGAATATTCGATTTGCTTCCACGGTCATATGCTTAAAAGGTTTAGACAAATCATGAAATGTCTTGAAACCATGGTGATTAGTGAAAGATGGGATTTGTACAAAGAGGATAATGTGGTGAAGGCTAGAGCAGTAAATTACAAATTATAGGATGACCAATTCCGGGAAAAAATTGATTATATACTTTCTTTCACAAGTCCAATTTATGAGATGCTAAGGAAAGCAGACACTGATCAACCTTGTCTCTATGAGTGGTGGGATGAAATGATCGAGAAGATGAGGGTTGCTATCTCGAAGGGGCCTCACATTGGAGATTCAAAGTTTTATAAGGTTGTTCATGATTTTCTGATGGAGCGTTGAAATAAAAGCAACACGCCTCTACATTGTTTGGTGCATTCTTTGAATCCGAGGTAGAACTCTAAAATTTTAACTTTCTAAGTTTTAGAAATTCAGAAATATTAGTTCAAGTTTAACTATCAATCTTTTTATATAGGTATTATAGCAATGAGTGGCTCAAAGAATCTCCCAACTGTCTTCCTCCTCATAAGACATCGAAGTATCAAGGGAAAGGAAAAAGTGCATTGAAAGATATTACTCCAATTCATCATAATGAAGAAATATCAATGAGTTTAGCTCTTTTTCAGCCACCATTGATGATTTTTCTGATAATGATGCAATGCGCGACCGAGGTTTGATGTCTCCAACAAAATGGTGGGTTATGCATGGTACTTCTGCACCAACCCTTCAAAATTTAGCTTTAAAGTTACTTGGGCAACATTCTTCTTCTTGTGAGAGAAATTGGAGCACCTACAATTTTATCTAGGAGAAGATAACAATTGTGTGAGAGAAATTTTGTTGCCCAAGTACTTATGCAATGCGCGACCTACCATTTTCTTTAAAGTTATGCATGGTACTTCTGCATTCTTCTTCTTTAAAATTTAGCTTTTATAAGGTTTTTTGTTTGCAATGGATATTATGAATGATGATAATGGCTTTCTATCTCTACAATTTTTAATTTTAATAGTAAATTTATATATATTTTAATAATTGTCGTATCCTAACCATATCGTGTCTTATATTTTCAAAATTGGTCATATCGTCGTATTCATGCAACATAGACTGCATGGGTATGTATATATAGCCCCATGATAAAATTGTATATCTATAAACACTAATGTGAAATCCACTGCACTTAGTTCCTATAAATGCAATACCTTAAATTTTACCTTGCTTAACAAGCACAACTAAGCAATTAACCTCATAATTACACTAAAATGATGATAACATCAATAAAAGAATGATCAATTACTTGCCTTTATAAAAATAAAATAAAACAAAACTACCAAGTAACGGAAATGAAAACATTGGATGGTCATTCCTTATTCAATTGAAACTCATTAGTGTTGAGGTTGTAAATAAAAGAACTTACAGGCCCCAATTTCCCCAAGGCTCCACCCTCAGAAATCGTAGAAGGCTGTACAAATCCTCCAGGTTGTTCTGCCATCAAATATATAAAAATAAGTAAAATTAACAAAATGAAAATTTAGATGAAAGATGACCTATTTTCACAGAAACAGAGCATTTGAAACAAGATTCAGATGCATAAGTATTTTGAACTAGCATACTGTTTTAGGGTGAACAACAAATATAAACTGTTAGAGATTATTACACTGACAATGAAAGTATATAATGAGTACTTGCATAAACGAACAACTCAAATCATTTATCAAAAACTTACTGAAAATCTAAGTTAACATAAAAAATAATTAACTAAATTTAACAATAAATGTATCTTTCAGGTACCACAAAACCCGAGGTATTGAATGTCAGTGTAAACATGACAAGAAAGAGGTGAAGTTGACTTCAAAGAATAAAAAGTGAAGAGGCTGGAATCTGTCTTTGCATTATTTTGCTGTGTTACGCAATCCAAGCTATAAAACTTGAGTGTGAATATCCTAATAAAGAGCTGAAGCTAAGTTGTCACTGAAAATTTAAAAGTGAATAAACTGTTATCTATCTAACCCAATTATCTCTAACTCCAATAAAACCGCAAAGCACACTAAAAGTAATTTTGAAGTACTGATAATGAGAGGAATAAATACGTAAGGTGTTGCAGCATAAATCTACAAGCCATGATTAATAAATCACATTTATTTTCAGATATTATCCACCTGAATGGGTGTGCCAGTCAGACACCACCTCCTATCTGCAGTTAGAGAAGCAGCAGCCATAGAGACCTGGCTCTTGGAAGATTTTATTATGTGAGCTTCGTCAAGCACAACCCTGAACCAATTAAGCAAGTAAAGTACACCATTTTCTTCAGTACTCTACAAGGAGATGAATCAATCATCAGAAAAATGCACATCTACAAAACATGCCATCATAAAATAAAATTGAAGAAAATAGTATATTACTTCAGTTGAAAATTCTGATGCCAGAACACCATAGGTAGTTAGAACAACATCATTTTGTGCCAACACCTTTGTGTCTTTTGTTCGATTTTGCCCATAATGAACATAGACATTAAGAGATCCAGGCTTAGTGTGGGTTTCAAATTCAGCCTGTCATTACACAAAATGAACATTTTGCAACTGACAATGGAAAGTAGTATAGTGACATGTGCTTATACAATCTTCAAAAATACTAGAAAGACTTACCTTCCACTGGCTTAATAGAGTCATAGGACATACAATTAAATTGCCAGCCCCTACAAGTGAAGCCTTGGATTGAAATAACTTTCTGAAACCAGCGATGGTAGATAACTTGCTTGTAGCATTTTGAGATTGTTCGTGTATATTGTTCACTTCGTTTGCATCAAGAGACTCCTGGCTTCTGGTGGAAGAGCATGAGCCTCCCTTACCATAATGAGCAAGAAGAAGAGCTATTGTCATTATGGTCTTCCCTAATCCCATTGCATCTGCCAAAATCTGAAATTTCATGATCATATCAATTCAACTGCATTTTTAAAATAAATAACTAACCATGATCAAGTTAAACTAATACCCCGCCTCTAGACATTTGCAAGGTGCTTGGAAATTCAAGTGTTACATCGCCAGAAAATGCATTAAGATAAATAGCAACGGCCCTCCTAGAATCAAAAATGCTAGTCAGCACACCTATCACAGCCTACCACAGACTAACAGAAAGTCTGATTTACATACTTATCTGCTACACGGAACGCATGCCAACAAGGATGTAACGTTGTTGCTGCCTCCTTGTATCTTCCTTTTTCAATCTGCAGCATCCAATGAAGAGCTTGCTTCTGGTAGGGACGTAGCTCACACTGCAAACTGTCAGGAGGAGTCATTTCCTGATACATACAAGTAAGGCGAAAATACATAAGCCCAAACAATTAATACAAACGAATTTGGTAAGTCAAAATTAAATGCCAATCTGAGAGTTCAAACTCCCCTTACCTCTAACTTAGAATGGTCAGAAATGCCTATAATGCAATCCATATCATTATCTGAGATATGGTCTTTATCATCCTCAATTTTGCTCCTGTTGGCACATAATTTTCTCAAATTTTCTAAAGGTAAACCTGTTTCAGATCTGTCCTGTTCAATCACTAAGATTAGTAATAAAATAGCATAATAGAAATGAAGAAAAGAGATTTATATTATTGCCTACCTTGGACTCCATGGGCCGCTTCCTAGTGTATAAATCCTCCGGAGTAAACTCAGCCTGCCCATATATTTAGGAAAAAAAATAAAAAATAATAAAGAAAAGGAAAGCACATAATGCAAATATACAGTTCAGAACATAAAATTTATCATTTATATGTGAAATTGTCAAAAATAAAACAGTGTATAACTAGTAGTTTTTGACTACCAAACACAAGTATAAGTAGTAGTTTTGGCTTAAGCTTAGACATACAATGCATCATTGATAACAAGCAAGAGTAGATGAAAGTTTCAACCATTTGGAAACATAGAAAACGTGTGTTCATGTTTTAATTTTAAAATTGTCCAATTGAGGGCTGGAATTTGTGCAGGAATAATCGGTAATTATATATTGATCCACCGATCTCTGATAAGTAATTTAGTGCTTCCATCCAGACCTATAATCACTGAAACAATGGGTATTGTGAAAAAAAAATTAATCAGCATTTCATCGGTTACATAACCAAATATTTTATAAGACAAGAGGGATGTTGATTAAAAGAAACAATTTTTTTAGATCTAAAAAGAACCTATTATTTCATGCCTGATATGCCTCCATTGTTTAAAAAGTAATCCATGAGACAGCGTAAATGAGTGTTGTCATATATCTATGTCATATCAAGCTTATGTGATCAAAATCAGCAAGGTTTCAAAAGGCATATGCAGCAATATGCAGTTCACCCATTGCATAGCACATATGTTCTACATAGGGCATAACAGAAGCATACATCGTCGGCATTACAACAACAACCAACTCTTATCCCACTAGGTGGGATCGACATAGTCAGCATTAAAATATTAAAAATACTCATATTGAGATATGAAGTATTTATCACTTGCAAGACAAATATTAGCACTTACAAGCTAGCTAAAGACGATTAGAGTCTAAAATTGATTTGGTTTAATTTAAATAACCAAATAGGATTTCAACTGCACGTGTCATATGTGACCACATGGAGCCTTTATGCGGTTTCATTCAAAATCCTCATAAGTGGCCACTTATGTGGTTCAAGTAAGGGCATTTTAAAACCATATAAATCAGAAGATTAGTAAACATGTGGAAAAGAGAACCTCACAAATTAATTGCAAGACAAATAATAAAAGTTGATGTTTGAAGACCATATAGCTGATTCGCAACATCATTATCAGTACAATGGCAAACTTTGCATTCTACTGACAGTTTTAATGGTTTCTCTGTTACGCCTAGGTTGTGGCCACTTGGGATCGGCTGGAGAAATGTAATTCCTCCAACCAACTTCCAGATTATTTGATCAGTTTTTCCTTATTATACAACACTTTGTAGGGTCCCAGCATAAATGTAGGAACGACCAGAATATCCTGGTGAAATTGCATTACATAGAGCTCATACATATCTAGTAGGCATGATAGATGCAGATTAAACACCTTAATTTTAAACTACTGTGAAAAGGTACATTATAGAACACTAAAACCAGAACTATTCCTAAATTAAACAATTATTTTTCATATACTCACTTCTCCAAGCATCCATGATTAGAGAAACATTTAATGCACAAAAAAAGAAAAAAAAAATTAAGCAAGAAACTTTCGATGTGAGAGTACAAATCAGAATGAAAATGTAGAAGCAGCAGCAAAGGATTGAGCCACTACACAAACTGATCTAGACTAACAACAGTAGCTGAGTAATTCAAACAAGGAGAATATTCTGTCACAAAAGCAAGCCAAGATCACATGTAGGCACCTTTTTGAAAGGGATAAGACCAAGTAATCTAAACAGGGTCGGAAGTGGCTGAACTGGCAAATCCTCCATTGCCACATTGGTGGACCTCAGTGACATTTGATGGTGTTTCTGGATCATCAAGTTATTGATATGCACACTGCCATGAGGACTCATGCATAAATAAGAAATCCGAGTTGTAATGCCACATATATGGCTCAATTGGTAACAATATATCCATTTGAGTTGTAATGCATAAATAAGAAATTTAGAGTTATTGAAAGTTAGATCTAGAACTTGGGTAATTGTATTATACCTAACAGATAAGTGTATAGTATCCATAATACTAAGAACTTCAGGAGAAGATTTACAGAACCCCTCGATTCTAATCTTATTTGCTTTCACCAAAGGCAAAAGACAGCGAGCCCATTCATTGGGGATGCGACCAACCTATAGGAATCAAACAAAAGTTACCATATAGGATGAGTAAAAGACCAGGATAGCACAGACATTCCTGACAAACTAGTGACGAAGAATCAACCTCCCCATGCTCTTCAGTGGAGAAGCGCACTATTTCAGAACAAGAAGCCACGGAACGACCTCGGCTAGGAAACCGAGTTCCAGAAGAGGGAGAAACCACCTTATTCGTCAACGGGAAGGAAAAAATCACTTTATCACCCGGCTTAATCCGCCTACCCTTGCACGTCGAAAGCCCAGAAAGCTCGGCACTTCCCACAAGCCACCAATCCCTCTCCTTCAAATCTGTCGAAGGGTAGGGATCCGAGGCTGCCCCAACTTTGGGGCTCCCGTCCTCAAGGAGATCACTTTCGACTTTACAAGGGGAAGCCACGGGCTCGTGATTGGCAAGAGAGGTAGCATCCACGGTAAGCGGCGTGCAGGCGGGAGTAGCACTGGCAGCAGCAGGCTCAAGGTTAACATTAGCAGCGGTAGCTATGGTTTCTTGACCGACGGGGATTGTAATGGAGGTGGGCGAGTCGAGGCTTCTCCTCCGGGCGCCAATGGTTTTGTCGCCCGGGGTGAGGCGGAGGTGCGGAGTGTCGAAGATGATGTTAATAGCGGAGGATGCGTCGTTATTTGCCATGTGGAGAGCGCGGATAATGTCCATCTCCGAGAATTCCTGACCGACCACCGATCGGACGAGCGCGATCCCCTCATCGGTGACCTTGTTGATTCCCATCCTGCGCTAGCATCAGCCCTTCCCGGAACCTGGAGTAAAACGTTGAACGAGAGAGAGAGAGACCAAGAAGAGCTGCAGCCTCGGTGATGAGGGAGGAACGGCAAGGAGAATCGCGCGCCTCGGTACAATTTAGGTTAGGGCTTCAGCCGTCAATGCAAACAGTCGGCATTCAGTATTGCCCCGGGCTAGGTTGCAACAGCAGGGAGCTTCCGCTTAACCAAGCACCCGCGCCCAATTTCTAGCTGTGGATTAATTTTCTTCCTCTTTGGGAAGATAATCCTCGTACATACAGATTTATCGTTATAGGAAACTTTTATGGGACGAAATAGGTCAATTCCAAAAAATAAATACCATGAACAATTATACCTCTTCTTTTTTTCATATTTAAATTTGTACCCTAACAATTTAAAATTTTATTATTCTTAATTTACGTTACCGAATTCAAATACAAATATATTAAATAGAAATATATTAATTTGATTTAAAGTTATTTGGAATTTTTTAAATCCATCCGTTAATAGGTTTTTAGACTCTCTAATTTAAAAAATATTAAACTTTTATGCTCTATTTATCAGAAAGAGTGAACTATGGATAAATAAAATAAACCTAGGGGCATGAAAAATGAATGGAAAGAGAAAGAAATTTTTTTCTATGTATGCTTGTTTACATTGATGAAGGAAGGTGGGTATATATTGTATAATTTTTGTAACTAAAAATGATACATGTATTATTTTTTGGGGTATATGATGTAATTTTATAAGTTAAAAATGATACATGCATCATTTTTGTGAATTTTGTGAATGACAAGGGATACATGTATTATTTTTCTCTCATCATTACTTTCTGTCCAATTTTGAGATAATCGATTTTGGCTCTAAAATCATTCGCTGATGAATTATATTTCTCTTCCCTTTTAAAATTTTAATGAAATAAATGACGAAAATTATTACCACGAAATTTTTTCCTTAATTTAGTTTTCTTCTCTCCAAAATAAACATAGCATTACATTTTAAAATAGTATAGATTCATCTATCACTTTTGTTGGAAAATAACTAATTGATCTAAAAAATTCTAAATCACTTCAAACCAAAGTTAATATATTCCTACAAGTCTTCTTAATGTATTCATGCTCTTAAACTTGAATTTGGCAATGTAAATTGAAAGCGAAGAATTTTTAAACTTATAAAGATTTAATAAAATTTATCACAAACTCATTATGAGAACTAAGATAATGATATTTAATAACCAACACCGTCAATGAATTGTTATGACTCATTTATTTTAAAAAATATGGAACTTTTATATTTTTGAAATGGTGTACGTCCATAGTCATTTTATTAAAAAAATGTGAATCTAGAGAACTTAGGATAAATTTAAATCAAAATCAATACTCCTACCAATCTCCTTAATGATTTTATGTCATTAGATCTGTATGCGACGGTATAAATGGAAGCTGAATTTTTGAATGGATTGAGAAAAAAATAAATGCGGAAAGAAAAGAATAACATAATGGGAATGGTATTTGTGTTTTTTTCAATGAAAAAAAAAATTGAGTACGCGAAATAGGTAATACTGAAAATTTCTAATATGGTTCACTAAAATATTGCAATACATTCCATTGTCTTTTTCTGTGCCCAATGGACCGTGATGGGCAAGGACTCTCACCGACTAACAGAGTGTTTACTCAACAAGATAAAAAAATTTTAAAAAAAAAATGAGGAGAAAAAGGAGCCTAATTTTCTATACCTAAAATACTTTTATGTGTTTGAGCTGCTTCAAAACAGCTCCACCTTAAAGTTAAGCGGTTCCACCTTAGAGCTACTTTGGCATAATTAAGTAGCTTAATTTAGAGTTGTTTTTAGTATTTTAGATAGTAAATTATAGATAAATGTTATTTTTATTTTTTTAAAGTAAAGTGCTCTTTTGCTGATGATAATAGACGTTTTTGTATTTTATTATCTAAAATGTATAAAAGATTTGCCAATGAAGGTGTTGTTAATGTGTGCTAGTTTTGAAAGAGAGGGGAATGCTAGACAAGGACGGGTGAATAGCTATTGTGCCTACAAATATATTTTTTTTACCTTCTTTTACTATGATACGAATAAGGCCACACAAAAAATTAGCAACGAAAAACTAAATAAACATAAGAACACATACCACATCACAAATACAAGCTATTTACATGGTTCAACAACTCCAACTCCAAGCATCCAAAATCCTCTATATTTTCTCTTTGATAAAGAGTAGGTGGAAAATTCTATTACATAATCATCAATGATAAATGATAATTAACATTTTAACCAATTATTTTTATCATCTCATTTGTATAAATTATTTTTTATATCTTATTTTACGAGCAAGATCTATTTTTAAGTTCATTATATTTTTTTCCTAAATTCTAGTATTATTTCATGTTTTTATAAGAAATTAATAAATAACCGTGGACACAAGTCAAACCAAACCAATTGAACCTTTTGCTAGGGTTGAGGAGAGCTCGGTTCAAATGAAGCTTTGGTTCAATTTGGACTTGGTTCAACTTAGAGAAGATGGTTCATCATTGAGAGATTTGGTACACGATTCCTTTGAAGCCCTCAATTAGGTACATGGTTCAAGTTGACGGTTGGCTCACTTTTGGAGAGATTGGACACATCCAACCCAATCAAAACTTGGTTCACCTCATTTCAAGAAGTGGTAGTCCAACACAACTCCAATTTGGATTGGATCTTTTAATCCATTTCCTCCTCAACCCAAAATCCAGATTCGCAAGCTTTGAGAAGCTACAATAACAAAGATCAGCATAATAACGAGGGGGTTGCGACTTGAGACTCATCTCCCTCGAGCATATCACTGTCGACCTCTCCTCCACTATAGGCAACCGTCGAAGTAAGAAGGGGATTCCCTACTTCATCTACAACTTCCTCCATCTCCACCAATCGCAAACTTCCATCCCACACCATCAACCGACCGTCTACCATCAAATCCACGATCCACCTCCATCCAAGCTCCAATGATCCACATAATAGATTCTAGCGACATCTTCCTTCTCCACCAATCGATCCCAGCTTTCTCCCGACGCATCACTTCTTCCTCCCGACGTCGACTCTGTTGGATATATGTGAATGGAGAAGAGGTAGAAGAGGAAAAAAGCGTGAATGAAAGAAATTTAAGATTTATATTAATTCACATACATTGATGATGTGAACAAATGTATGGGGAGGGGCTTTCTCTCATGCATGGGTGTGCAAGGAATGCAAATCCAGGGCTCGGATTACACTGAACCAAGTTGACTCGTGTGCGAGCACAGTTCCATTTATCACTTTATTGTGAAAGACCGGATCTAGAGATGGATTTACGTTTGGACAGCCCTGGGTTGTAGCCCAACCCAAGTCTACCATTAATCCAAATGGTGTAGTTCTTCTTAGGGGTCCATGAATGTGAAATGATGATTACTTTTTGTATGAGATAATAATATCAAATCAAAACAAGTCAGTCCCAAAATAAATTATGCAAGAAAATCATAAAATCACTTCATTTTATTTTCATTCACCGAATCAAATAAAAATAACATTTTAATTATTTTTTACTTTAAAATCGAGCAAATCATATAATAATTTTATTACATTAATAAAAAAACACAAATTGAATGTATTGACTTATTATATGGATCGACAACTAGAACAATGAACTTCTGAATCAATTTACTATGTTCATCATCCTCCATCCGTCCTCCCTGATAGGGTTGTAAATGAACCAAGCATTCGTAAACAAACTTGGTGTTCGGCTTGGTAAGAGCGTGTTTATGTTTGTTCAATATACATAAAATTAATTAAACAAACAAGCTTGAACAACTCGTTAAGCTAAACAAACAAGGTTGAACACATATGTGTTCAGCTCGTTAACGTTCGTGAA
>JBBMJZ010396725.1:0-13844 GCA_037833815.1 Zingiber zerumbet
ATCAACGACTCAAAGATAGTCCCCGACGACAATCCAGACAGCGAAGGCGTCCGGTCGGATGATAGTGAAGTATAGAGCACTGTGGCTCCTTGCTCGGGAAGAACTGGCATTTATGTCCCACCATGCTCGGATGATGGACGAGAACCAGTACGGGTGGGGGTTTACAGGGCGGAAGTGGCAGAGCGGGAGGAAGCTTCCCCGCGGCGCCTCTTGCATCATATCAGAGGCTTGCCGGAGGTTGCTAACTCTAAAGCCACCGTGATCAATAGCAAAAAGGGTCGTTCAGGAGGAAGGTCGGTTGTAGCAGCCACTGCTCTGCTAGCCGCTGTCTGACTGGCTCCACCCTCGCTGGCCAGCGCATGTGTCTCTCTCGCCTTGTCGAGCATATCGTCAAATTGGGTGACTGGCTATAGGTCGCGACTCTCCAACTTGGCCACTCCCGCCACGTTGATTTCTGCATCTGCAAGCCTTCTCTTGCCAGCCAGACATGCCCTCAGCATGATTTGGGCTGCAAAAAGGAAGAAAAATCAGTTAGATTCAAAGATGAGAAGAAGAAAGAGCATACCTAGGCTGGACGACAACCACGTGCGGATCGGACTCAATCTGAACACGTATAGGGCGCTCTCCAATAGCAGCTGGTGGATGTGATATTTCTGACTAGCCAAACTAGAGGCTGCTTGGAGATAGTCTGATCGGGTTCAGTACCTCCCAAGTGATGGAGGCGTCATCACTTCCACCTACCATCCGGTTGAGAAGTTTGGCTGAATAGGAAAGTGAATAAAGAAAACTAAGCCCTTCAATGCTTATTGGAGGTTGACATTTTGTCAAAGAAAATTGAGCCCACTCGGGCTTGGAATAAAAAGGTACCGAGCTCGGATAACTTAGGATAATAAAAGTAATGGAAGACCCGAGGTGTTAAAGGGATGTTGTGCAAGCAGAACAATACTATTACCCCGCATAGAAACCTAAAGAAGTTCGGAACATGTTGGTGCAAGGATATATAAAAATATTTATAGACGGTAGAAAAGAAAGGATGAATAGGAAATTGAAGACTGGCACAAAATTGGTCCTTAAAGAAGGGAAGGAAGCCGGTGGCAGATTCATGTGGCTGATCATAGGCCGAGGGAATGCCAATTTTATAGTCAGATGGGAAATGGTATGTGGATTTCATCTGATCTATCTCATCCTTGTTAAACTTGAATTCGGTGGAAGTGTACCAGAGTCCGGGGGCGGCAACAGGAGGTTGTGGAGAACCAACCATCGAAAACAAGGAAAGCGAGAAGAAGCAAAGCACTGATTCAACAAAAGGAAGAAGAGCCTTACTAAGAAAGGTTGCCGGTGAAGAGGAGGAGAAGAAGCGTCACAAAGATTGCTCGAAGATGAAAGCGCAAGGCAATATGAAGATGACGGTGAGTGTTTATAAACCTCGCGGTCGATCGCCCGGAGTCGTCCGATCAAGGGTTGCAAAAAACCAAGATGAAATATGGTCGTGGAATTTGAAAAGACATCTGTCCCATCATCAACGCATATCTGCCTATCACGTCAAACGTGCGATAGCAAAAGGTGGGACACATGGCAGTCAGCTATGGGAGAGCATTAATGGGACTTAATTAAAATGGTCGCATGCTCGGCCATAATGATCAAATATTTGCACAGTTTTTTAGAAATTTAGAGGACATCAGTCACTGTGAAAGGGCGCTCATCCAAGAAGAACGCAGAGAAATAGAAAAATTCGCTAAGTGTTGGCGTCAACCATCCTGATCGACATAGATATCTAACTATGATATAACCGAGCGGTTAATCCACCACCAGACTTATGAGGTATGATCTGAGTGACAGCTACACACCCAGGCTAGCAAATGAAGTAGAGTGGCGAAAATTATGTGATCCAATCTGGAGCTTGAGACAAAGAAAGGAATGGTCGATCGGCAAATTAGATCTCTAAGTCAACGATAAAACTTCGACACTTAGTATATCCGAACAACACTTGGGCTCAAGCTAATAAACTAAAGTTGGACAACGATTATAAGATATAAGTCGACTGACAATCAGGGCACAGAGAGTGTTCGATCGACAGAGGTCACCCGAGGCACTACTCGTCCAGTCAGTCGGACTTGCAGGCTCCTTCAACTAGACTTGAGGGGAAGACTTATGATACGGTAATAAAGGGGGCCCACTGAATGTGAGTCAAAGGACTGAGATAGCAACCAACGTCGAGGTCAAAGTCAAGGAGGTCGACGTCAAAGAACCAATGAGCTCACCGAAGGGGGGCCGAGCTGAGCTCTCCCTCAGTGGCTGATCGGGCATGAACCGCCCGACCTGGAAAGGGATAGTCCAAGCGGAGTGCCTATGCAACCAAGATCATCAGGCGTTCGTCACAGAGTAGAAGAGCATTAGGACGACCTGAGCATTAATCCAGTCGGGCGGAAACACACTATCAAGTTGCGTCACCACGTGGAAGAAGGACCAATTTCAGCCGAGCGAAAGGGTGCTTAGTTGAGCGGCTATTCTGCTCGGCTGAGCAGACGGATCACTGATGTATCTCTTAATATCTTTTTGAGAGATAGTTCCGCTAACACAAAGCATGGTCAATAGGTGGATTATACGACGGAAGCTTCTACTATCTTGTCAGGGGTATGCATGCCCTGTTAAGGTATAGTGTCGGAGATACTTTCCTGACAAGTCCATTCATAGAACAAATTGAAGAACGTGCCCATGCCTCGAGGAAAGTGCAAGTCGCCCACCAAGGCACTATATAAAGGGGGTTCATACACCAATGAAGGTACGTATTATTCACTATTCATGCCTGTGTCTACTGTTGCTCCGTCTTTTTCCTCTTTCTGGTGACTGACTTGAGTGTCTGAGGGCTAATGCCGGGAACTTTTTCCCTGGCTCGGCACTGACATTTCTTGTTATTGTAGAGTGGAGCGAGGCCTACTTCCAGTCAATACAGCAGCCACATCCTAGCTTTTCGTCTCCATGGTTTTTGGACAGAATCATCACCCATAAGTTATTCAATACATGAACAAGTTTGAACACTAATAACGCGAGTAAAAATAATAGCGGAAAAAGACATTCGATGTGATTTAGAACAGGCTGACAAGATCTCTAGGTGACTCCATAATCCTCTACTTGCTATCCAGCGAAAGGAAACTAATAAAAGGGGTAGTGAGTCCGGGTGAGTTATCGGATAATAGACATAGATAGCACATTGTCAACATAAAACATGAAAATTAAAATATATAGACTTTGTAAGGAAATAAGAACGTGATCACCTATGACATAATAAATACACATAATCATAATTGACATAATTAGTGCATATAATTATAACTGACATAATGAATTCACATACACAATCTGGATCAAACACACCCAGTATAGTGATCAGTAAACTTACTAGGGATCAGCAACATATCTTCTCATAACATCTGAGCAATATAAATGACAGTATATACGTGTATGATAAATGAACATGTATGAAATATGGAAACCATATGCAATAATCATATCTCAATCAAATGCAACAATTATAAACAAATGTAGAAATATCTCTAAAAGTTGCACTACGCATCTTATACATATAAGCATATATGCGTCACTCTTATACTTCGTACATAGCCGCAACTACATCTGAGTGACCAAACGGGCAGGACTGTGACGACTGCTCGCATCTCCAGCTACCACTATATTACTATGGCTGAGACAGGCAGGATGCAAAGTAGCTATCTAGCTACATAACAAGGAGAGTCACTATCTGCACGACTCTAGCTACAACTACTCAAAGTGGATGAGCAAGTACAACCAGGACAAGCTGAACCCAACTCCAAGCTACCACTCCCTTTGAGTGGTCGAATGGGTAATAAATAATGATTGACGACTCTCTTATATCACAAGGGAGGCAATGGTCGTCAACATACATATGGTGCAATAATAAACATAATGTAAGTAATCATGATATAGATGCAATCATCATCAATGCAACCACTCAATCAACATAGTACATCTAGTACACAACCCACCTATCACCTGAATCTATAGGTATAGATAGATTCAATAGGTGTCCACTAAACATCATGCATGGTAATTAATGCAACAATCCAATTAGACACGTGTTCGATCTATCGCCACAGGCTATAGGTATGAATAAACTCAATATAGGTACAATCAACATGATTCCTCCGATAGTACACCAGACACGTGTTCATGCACAAAATAGGTATAATCAACATGATTCCTCCAATAGTATACAATAAACACGTGTGAACACACAATATGAAAATGGACAATCAACATGGTAACTCCTATAGTACACACCAAACATATGCATACTCAACATCATACGCATAGTCAACATGTTAACTCAATCAATAAGACATCTTCTATAGTACATATTCTACATGTATAGACTCTACAGAGTATAAATATATAAAGCCAAGACTATAAAAGAAATAACTAGATCATCTTTAAGATCAAGCATGGATAAATATGAGTAAATTTAAGGTAAAGTAACTTAATCCATCAATTTAAAACAACCATGCACTAAGTTTAATGAACTATAGAGGCCAAGGAAAAAGTATTCACATTTATATGTCGATCATGCTAAATAATTCCTATGTCGAGATGCTCGCCTCGAATCAAAGTCCTGTAATTACATGACGTACAATTTAGCTAATCACATAAGCAACAACTAGCTAAATCTAAAACCCAAACTAATTAGGGAAATGACTAATTGAAATGATCATTAATTAACCCTAATTATTGGTTAACTCCATTAATCCCAATCACTTAATTAAATTTAATATAACCCTTCATTGATTAGATTAGGGTTAGCTATAGTATCAACCCTAATTAATTCATCCTCTTAATCAACCAGATAACAAATCTATCATTCCAATCATGTTTTTTGTCTTAAGCAATTGATAGAGATAATTAATCAAATCAAATCATATGTAAATCCTTTATACTCCAACTAGTGATAATATGATCAAATCAAGGTTAACTATTTACTCCTCTAAGATCAACTCTCTTAATTATCAATTAATCATTTAATCACTTCAATCAACTTAATGAGTCCCTAAATCTAACAATCTGATGCATCAATTAACCTTATTTTATCCATCCAATAATCCTAATCCATAATTAATTAATGTTGATTCACAATACCTAATTTCTTCCTCTACGACAATAAGTGGTGGTTGCGGCAACAAGTCGGAAACTGGCCGACAGTCAGCAAAGATGGGGTGGCCAGTGTAGCAGTCAGCCTGTGCTTGCAGCAAGGAGCAGGTGACGACCTGAAGCCACTGGGAGAGGCGCACAACGTCACAACGATGGATCGAGAGCTAGGGCACGTCAGGATTCCTTGCTCTTGGCCGAAGACAACCCAGCCCAGGGTGGCTTGAACGGAGAAGGAAACGGTGAGATGGCATCTCCGTAAGGAGCAGAGAGTGGCGCCGATGGTCGACCAGTAACAATGGATCGGTGGAGAAGAGGAAGAGGTAGCGATGAGGAGGAGAAGAGAGGGGAGTCGGGGATCGGCCGAGAGTTCAGGAAAAGGATCGGGGGTGTGGAAATGAAGGGATTAGGTTATTATCTATAACCTAGGTTTAGATTAATCCAACTATAGGTTTAATTAAATCAATCAACTCCCACTTGAGTGATATTCCAAAGATGCTTTCCCTAAGCCTATTTGATTCATCCTTTAAGCGTGTCATACGGACTCCGTTTAAATCCTAAAAAATTTCTAAATTTTTTTAAAAAAATCCTATAAGGTTATTTCTCAAATAACACTTATTATTTATTTGTCGTATCTCACATTCTCCCCCATTAATAAAAATTTAGTCTCCAAATTTATTACTCAAATCAAGGGATCATCATCTTAGGGTAACAACTAAGCAGCTCACCCATATACTAGATCATCCTAGTATCATGAATGAATTTCTAACCATGAGGGATTTAAGGATTTCCTTATAAAACAACAAGATAATTCACTTCCTAAGTAGATAATGATGACTCTATGGGTTATGAGCTCACTATGCTTCCGCTACTCCCACACTATTGTTTAGCCAACTATAGGTAAAATCCACTAGACATAAATGGCCTTCACAACTACCTCTGAAATCATTAACGCAACTATCATTGTGGCAACACCTCATAAACCAGTAGATCCCCTAATGTTTGTATAGTGCGCTCAGATTATTCATCTGTTTGAGGATCGAAAGTTGTACTAAAATAGAGATCCATACCCATGACCTGTTATAAATACCACCAGAATCATGAGATGAATCACAAATCTCTATCCAATATGATACTAAGACATAAACCATGAAGTGTGACAACCTCTCTACAGTATAACTCCGCTAAGCGATCCAAAGGGACTGCCCTGTAAATAGGTAGAAAGTGAGCAAATTTAGCCAATCAATGAACAATTACCCAAATCGCATCAAATCCTCTCCATGTCCTGGGTAATCCCATAACAAAAACCATCATAACATACTCTTATTTCCATTCCAGTATTTATTACATCAAATTCTCTCCATGTCATGGGTAATCCCATAACAAAAACCATCATAACATACTCTCATTCTGAGCAACCATGTACTTAAAACTCTTATGATCTGTGAAGATCTCAAAAGTGATCCCATACAATTCAGTGGACAAGAAGCATACAATACTACTTGCTCATGTTGCATCCAAAATGCACCTAACCCCTAGTTCGATACATTTATGTAGAGTACAAATCAGTCTGTACTAAATGGTAAAACTAAGATGGGTGCAGTTATTAATTTTTCCCGAAACTAGTCTCAAAAGTCTCTATTCAGTAAATTCCATACCCTTTCTGGTCAATCAAATCAACGGCATAGCTATGCTAGAAAAATCCCTTACAAATCTTTGGTAATATCCAACCAGACCTAGAAAACTACAAACTTCCTATACTGACTTCGGCTGCTCCCAGCTTATAACAGTCTTTATTTTCTGTGGGTCCACTATATAATATACCTCTAATAGGGACAACGTGTCCAGAAATCCTACATAAGATGGTCAAAATGTGAATTTACTGAACTTCACATAGAAATGTTCTCGTTGAAGTATCTCCAGAACTATAAGAATATGTTGTTTGTGATCCACCTCGGATCAAGAATATATCAAAATATCGTTAATAAAGACAATAACTAACTGATCCAACTTCTCTGATCCAGTTCATCAAGTCCATGAAAACAGCTAGAGCACTAGTAAGCCTAATGACATTACTAAGAACTCATAATTTCCATACATTGTGCATACTCAACTATAAAATCACTCGCAATGAATCTGTAGTATGAAGACCAACTGCAAGTCATCAAATCTACAAATATCGCAGACATATTACTCCTCATGTTTCTACCAACAACAAATATCAAATAATAGACAATCAAGTCAAATATCTACTAATAGATCATCAGAAAATAATATATTATAATATCTGATCTCACAATATCCATCAATTCCAAATCATCTTCAGCATCAATTAAACTCAATGGATTCCCACACAATCATAGAGAAAAAGGAAGGCATATAACCTTCAACACCCACTTCCAACAAGTTTTAAGATATTCACTATGGTTCAACATTGCATGTCTATGCTATACCACTACAGGGATTATATCCAGTAGGAAAATTTATTGTTGTATATTTTTAGTAAGACAGACCAGTCATATGCTCACAAATCTAACTTTCAGTTACCAATTCTCATCATTGGGTACTATCAAAATGTAGAAATATATCACTATTCTACCAAAAGTGTATGACTACTAAAGTCTAAGGGGCATTCCTTGACTTCCTGATCGATGATCAACAACTCTCCAAATGGTAAAGATACGACCAATCCATGCGATATGAGTATAAAAATTCTACTAATTTTACCTAAAAATATCCTCCGACACAGATAGTAACTGCTTGCCTTTTATTGCCAAAATAGAATATTTCTTCGTTATTAGTCTTAGAGAATCCCAGGGATGGTTGGTCCAGGGTTGCTTGGTTACTACCCTTACTCAGCCGTTGAATATAGCACAATAAGTGACCGACCAATACATGTAAAAAAAAGTATGTCAAATATCATCATTTTAGATACTCAAATATCCATAATAAGAGAATGACAATCCAAAATTCAAAGAGTCACTTAACCTCTTGACTGAGAGTCTACCTATTAAGAGGGTATCACCACAACTCTCATAATCGTACCCATAAATGTCTCCCGATAAATGTCAACAAAAAATCGAACACTTTGATCTAACATATAGACTTCAAGACCTTGGATAAACGATCATGTGGTCAAGGTCTTGAACTATTTGATGGAGACAATGTTAGTTGAGTCAACTAACCATTGTCTTGTAACTCATCACACTACAATTGCTCCACCTGAGGTTTAAAAACCTTTAGCGATGAGTCATGCACACAAGGATAGAGAAGCACTATAATTAAATAGCTTATAGACATAACTGTTAATTGTTGCTCTACCCCTCAAAGATCATCATCTGATATTCCACTCAGTAATAGTTAGATTTCATAGGCGTTAATCAACTAACAACACTTCTCCACATCATTATGAGTCATATATCTCTATGTATCATCAAGGATATATAATCATGTCCGATTGGTATATGAATCAGGATCTCCCATGGAACAATGTTAAGTGAGTTGGCTGACCATCACCTTATAAATCATTATTCTACCAAAGGAGGTAGAGAAGTGCTCCCTCTCAAAACATCTCAAAATAATCACCAAGTGATGCCTTATTCTAAAAAATCATCTTCTGCATCTTACTTCCATGGTGCCTTGTCATGCAAAGGATAAGCAGCTAACTTCATCTTTTTCACATCAGTACAAGTCATATATCTGAATGTACTCTCCAAATTATATACCCAAGTAACGGTTGTATCTCATAAGTGTTAGGTAGCTAACTCTACACTTTTCCACCTCACTGTGGATTATATATCTGAATGTACCTTCTAGGTTTTATAGCCTAGTACGACCGGTCCATGGTCAAAGTCCCATGAATAGAATACATCAATCCTCTACTAGCCAAGACAACAATGATATATAGCTAATTCAGTTCTTACTACGTCTGTATAAGTCATGTACTCAAATGTACCTTCCAGATTATCTAACCAGATGCAAGTAACTCAAAGGTCAAAAACTTAATGAAACAGGATAAATCGGTCCTCTACTAACCAAGCCAACAATAGTATATGACTCTATCTCTCGCCCAACTGGTAGTAACAGGAGCTAGACTACTGGTGGTATGGTAGGGGAATCCCTGAGACTGTAATCCTTGATCTCCAATAGGGTTTGATGGACCTGAATAATGGCTAACCCAATAAAAGTGTATGATAATAATTATACAAACTTACCTCCTATAGCTTAGAGATGTTCTACTGTAGTCTGGTCTCATAACTTGAAAATTCATATCAATAAAATAAATCATGAAATTTGAAACACAGGAAATAAGTCTTGTAAACCTGTAGTTCTGATACCAATAAATTGTCGTGCCCCAAAAGTGTCCATGACTGGCAAACGAACATCATCTCTACCCTTATGACAATATATGAAATCTGGATATATAGTCACATGACTATACAAGTATAATAACCTACAAATCACACGGCAGAAATCATATACAACCACGTAGGATAATAAGCAGCCCATATGGTTGGTATCATATAGAACCACACAGAATAATAAGCAGCCCACATGGCTATAACAAAAACACAGCAAAAGACAAAAGGTAGGTCATCTAAACTAAAAAGATAAACTGTGTGCCGATACAACTTAAATACAATAAGTTATAACCAAATAAAAGGATGCCACAAGTCTAAAAATCTGCTCATAAGTTATTCAATACATGAACATGTCTGAACACCAATAATGCGAGTAAAAATAATAGCAGAAGAAGAGGCTCGATGTGACATAGGACTAGACGATATGATCTTTAGGCGACTCCATAATCCTCTACCTGCTACTTGGCGAAAGGAAACCAGTAAAAGTCATGGTGAGTCTAGGCAACTTAGCGGGTAATAGACATAAATAGGACATTGTCAATATAAAATATGGAGATCAAAACATATAGTCTTTGTACTGAAATAAGAATATGATCACCTCTGATATAATAAATACACGTAATCATAATTGACATAATAAATGCACATAATTATAACTGACATAATGAATGCACATACTCAATCTGGATTTAACACACCCAATATAGTGATTAGTAAATTCACTAGGGATCAACAATAAATCTTCTCATAACACCTCAATAATATAAATGATAGCATATACATGTATGATAAATGAACATATTTGAAGCATGAGAACCATATGCAACAATCATATCTCAAATAAATGCAACAATCACAAGCAAATGCAGAAATATCTCTGAAAGATGTGTCGCACATCATATGCATATGAACATATATTCATCACTCCGTTCACAACCACCACTACATTTGAGTGACTTAACGGGCAAGACTGTGATGATTGCTCGTGTCTCTAGCTATCACTATATCAATGTGGCTGAGACAGGCAGGATGCAAGGTAGTTATCTAGCTACATAACAAGGAGGGTCATTGTCTACATGACTCTAGCTACAACTACTCAGAGTGGCTGAGCGAGCACAACCAGGACAAGCTGAACCCAACTCCAAGCTACCACTCCCCTTGAGTGACCGAATGAGCAATAAATAATGACTGACGACTCTCTCATATCACAAGGGAGACAATGGTCGTCAACATACATATAATGCAATGATGAACATGATATAAGTAATCATGATATAGATCAATAATCATCAATGCAACAACTCAATCAACATAGTACATCTAGTACACAAACCACCTATCACCTGAATCTATAGGTATAGATAAATCCAACAGGTGCCCACTAAACATCATGCATGGTAATTAATGCAACAATCCAATTAGCATAAGTACAACCAGTATATGATCGATCTATCACCACAAGCTATAGGTATGAATAAACCCAACATAGGTATAATCGATATGATTCCTCCGATACACCAGACACGTGTTCACGCACAAAATAGGTATAATCAACATGATTCCTCCAATAGTATACAGTAAACACGTGTGAACACAAAACATGCAAATGGGCAGTCAACATGGTAACTCCTATAGTACGCACCAAACATGTGTACACTCAACATCATACGCATAATCAGTATGTTAACTTAGTCAACAAGGTATCTTCTATAGTATATACTCTACATGTGTATACTCTATAGAGTATAGATATCTAAAGTCAAAATTGTATAAGAAATAACTAGATTATCTCTAAGATCAACCACGCAATTATCAAGCATGTATAAATACAAGTAGATTTAAGGTAAAGTAACATAATCTATCAATTAAAAATAATCATGCACTAAGTTCAATGAACTATAGAGGCCAAGGAAGAAGTACTTACCTTTATCTGTCAATCATGCTAAACAATTCCCATGTCAAGACGCTCGCCTCGAATCAAAGTCCTACAATTACATGATGTACAGTTTAGTTAATCACATAAGCAACAACCAGCTAAACCTAAAATCCAAACTAATTAGGGAAACCATTAACCAAAATGATCATTAATTAACCCTAATTATTGGTTAACTCCATTAATCCCAATCACTTGATTAAATTTAATATAACCCTTCATTGATCATATTGGCGTTAGCCATAATATCAACCCTAATTAATTCACCCTCTTAATCAATATAATCGGATAACAAATTCATCATTCCAATTATGTTTTTTTTGTCTTAAGCAATTGATAGAGATAATTAATCAAATCAAATCAGAGATAAGTCCTTTATACTCCTACTAGTGATAATATGATCAAATCAAGGTTCACTATTCCATCCAGTTACTCCTCTAATCAACTCCGTTAATTATCAATTAATCATCCAATAATCCTAATCCACAATTAATTAATGTCAATTCACAATACCTAATTTCTTCCTCTTCAACAATAAGTGGCGGCTGCGGCAATGAGTCGGCCGTGGTGACTTCCTACAATAGTGAAACTAGACAATAGTCGACAATGATGGGGTGGCCAGTGTAGCAGTCAGCCCGTGCTTGCATCAAGGAGTAGGCGATGACCTGAAGACATTTGGAGAGGTGCACAATGTCGCGGCGATGGATCTAGAGCTAGGGTGCATCGGGATTCCTTGCTCTTGGCCGAAGATAACCCAGTGCAGGGCGACTTGTGTGAAGAAGGAAATTGTGAGATGGCATCGCCATGAGGAGTAGAGGGCAGCGCTGATGGTCGACCAATAGAAATGGATCGGGTGGAGAAGAGAAAGACGTAGTGATGAGGAGGAGAAGAGAGGGGAGTCGCAGATCAATGGAGAGTTCTAGAAAAGGATCGGGTACGGAAATAAGGGATTAGGTTATTATATATAACATAGGTTTAGATTAATCCAACTATAGGTTTAATTAAATCAATCAACTTCCACTTGAGTGATATTCCAAATAACTTTCCCTAAGCTTATTTGATTATTCCCCTTAAACATGTCCATGAAGATTCACGTTAAGCTTATTCGGCAGATTCACGCAGATTTAACTGCTACACGTTGTAGCAGCTTCATCTCCATGAAGCTGCAACACCTTGTAGCTGCAAATCAAAGTCCACCGGATAGCAGGCGGTTGGTGCAGCCGACCTTTCCCTTTCCCGGCAGGGGCCCAAGTGGTCAGCCGGACGACCTTCGACGAAGACGAGGGAGACGGAGGAAGCGAAGGAGAGAGAATTCCAATCATCCTGTAGCAGGAAAGGCGCTGAAAGAGATTTGATATGCTGGGCAAAAATAATTTTTGAATCGGGTTGATATAGACAATATGAAAGCTATGGGTACCGAGTACGTTAATCTCTGCTAGAAAATGACAAGGTAGCTGCTACATGGTGTGGCAGCTTTATGCATAGTTAACTGCTACACGTTGTAGCAGCTTCCTCCCCATGAAGCTGCTACACCTTGTAAAAGCAAATGAAAGTCCACTGGAGAGCAGGCGGTTGTTGTAGCCGTCGACCATCCAGGTCATAGCATAATTCCTTCCGACCTTCTACCACGACCAATCCAAGTCATATCCTATAAGCACGGTTTCATCAGTCGTAGTAGTTGATGCAACGGTTAGAAATGGGAGCAAAGCCACGGTGCATCTTTATACAATTATTACAGCTATTTTTATACTGATTTCATAAGGTAATAACGGTGTGGATTAAGAAATTAAATTGGAGTGAGGTGATAGGATCTCACAGTAGACCTGCGATTGAAGACGCCGGAGCAACTTTTCTGCTGGGAGCGCGAGGGACGAGTTTCGATGGAGGGATCGAGGGAGGGGGGGGCGGCGAGCCATACCAAAAATATTGAACTTTCCGGGGAAGCGTCAGGTCGCCCGGAGGATAGATGTCAGAGGGGACCGGGAGCGAGGGAGAGAGAGGGAGTGGGGAGGGAGAGAGAGAGAGTGCGGCGAGGGTGATTTTATTTTTGGTAATAAGCGCCACCGAAATTTTGAACAAAGGCGAGAAAGGGAGAGAGAATTAAGGGATTGTTTTATTAGTAGTGAAACCGAGCTGGCGGTGCCACGTCTGCGCGTCGCTCACGGTCGCACACAAAGCGTCGCCCAGCATATCAAATCCCTCTCTCTCTCTCTCTGTCTCTCTCTCTCTCTCTCTCTCTATATATATATATAGATATATATATCATGTTCATCATTCATTGCATCTAACGATTATCGTCTCCCTTGAGGTTGAGAGAGTTGTCGGTCTTTTATAGCTGTCCATTCGGCCACTGCTGGAGAGTGGTAGCTAGGAGT
>JBBMJZ010396743.1:0-13842 GCA_037833815.1 Zingiber zerumbet
AAAAATGGAACCTTCTTTAGAATTTTACTTTAATTATAAAAACTAGATTTGGAAGGGTGTTTGGAAAGATCCAGCAGCATCCATGCTCGATCGCAATTTTAATGCTCATCTAAGGAGTGTAGATTTGCATGTGTACTCATCTCATTGTTCACACTAAAAGAAAACAAATGCAATTTGCTAATTGCGGCTTCTGGAGAAGTGCCACTCTAGTTTAAGTTAGATCGTATGATATGTAAATTTATTGTGCATGAACTGACAAAATATAAAAATATTTTAAATCCTTTAACTAAATAGACATCGACATGTGAATTAAGAATATAATTAAATCAAACTTAATTCATCTTAAATTTGACCCAAAGATTTTTTTTTAAAAAAAATATAACACTGCGATTCTGTCAACTGTTTAAAATGTCAATGCAACTGACGAGGGATATTTGAAAGTCAAGACATCAAACCGATTAGTTGATTTCTTTTTTAAAAAAAAATGCCATTGATTAACCTTTTGTGCCCGTATTTCTATAAAAGGAATCTTGTATTGATCACGATCAAATCCAGTTGACTTTCTATGGGGCGGTCATTTGTGGGGATTACAATTCAAATGATTTGCAATCCAAAGAATGAAAGAAGTCCAAGTCAAAACTAGACTTCGAAAGTCTGGAGCAAAAATATTATATGAAATGTTAACTGTCCAATATGATGGGAGGATTTCAAATGGCTTAGTCAGAAAGATTTGACTAAACCAATGCAACGTGATTCAACTTGCTGGAAAAGATCAATTCCATGGTGCGAAAAGTGACCGAAAATAGAATTCCAACTAAGGTGGCTAAGAAAGATACAAAATGACCGTAGTTCAATGCCGAACGTTCATTAATATAAACCAATCATTCCGAAATAGGGCTGCGAATTGACCTAAACGAAATTCTTTGAAGATTAAGTGGGCCAAGTTAGTTTTGAAACTAAGGAGCAACTATCTCTAGTTCACGAAAGACTTTGACTCGGTGTAGGGGTACAATATTTATAAAGTTTCCAGATATTTAAAAATTAAATCTTAGTTTTAATAAATTATTGAATGAATTTTTTTTAACGAACAATTAACCTAAACATGCTAATTGATGGATCGCCAGTTATGAGCGCTTCCCAATTTATCCTAATAGCAAGTGAAAATCCTAATAGCAAGTGAAAAACTTTTTATAGGTCCAAAATTAACGAATGAATTTTTTTTAACGAACAATTAATCTAAACATGCTAATTGATGGATTGCCAGTTATGAGCACTTCCCAATTTATCCTAATAGCAAGTGAAAAACTTTTATAGGTCCAAAATTAACGAATGAATTTTTTTTAATGAACAATTAACCTAAACATGTTAATTGATGGATCGCCAGTTATGAGCGCTTCCCAATTTATCCTAATAACAAATGAAAAACTTTTATAGGGTTGGACTGATTACTCCTAAGCTTAGTCGGTGTAAATTGAATATACGATGTCAACTAACAAAAATTTTAAAAATAAAGACTTCAACTCACCCATGAGACAATAGTACAACAGTAAAATATCTTCTCAGTTTCCTCAATGGATACTTGACCTAATACCACTAGGCTAATGGATCATCCGCTGTGAGCGTTTTCCATTTTATCCTAATAGCCAATGAGACGCTTCCATAAAACCGAACCGTTCACCCAAAATTTGTTGTAAACTGAATATCTAGTATCAACTAAAAAAAATTGAAAAACTTACTCAATTTGACCAAGTTATCTTTTGATGGAATGAAGATTATCAAAGGATTCTCAAACTACGGAAGATCCTCTGAATCAAACTCAAATGCCTTTGATTCAAATTTCAAGACCTTGTATCTTGAACACTATAATTGCTTCAAGCAAACCCAAATCCATATCAAATCCGGGTCAAATTTCCATTGGCATTACAATTTCACAAATTTTAGACAACATGAAAGTTTGCTTAATAGTTATTTAAACAACCATTAGCAATTTGATAGATTCCAGACGGTCAAACCTTTAGTCACTGTACATCTTCAGATGTCAATGAGGCCAGTTGACTTCCTGACACAATATGAGATCGGAAATGGTCTTCCCATGCCGGTCTATCCTTCGCGAACAGTTCACACCTCCATCAAGTATATTCCGCACTACAACATTAAGAGAATGGATACCAGGGACCTCATAAATTTCTACGTTTACCTGTTCCATCTGCTTGTTCCTCTGCTCAATTGCTTTACTGTTGGGAAACGATGAAATGTCGAGGAGGGATGAAACCACATGCTTGACCCAATCTGCAGTTACCAACTGTTTGAGCTTGTCGATATCATTGGGAAGGTGAGGGATGATTGAGAAGTTCAAGTCATTTCCTTTGTCACCGGCCCTGCTATGGGCGAGTTTATACAGAGGGATTTTCTTGTTGGGTTGAGCAGGCTCAGCTGGTGCAGAGGACATTGGATCAGTGATAGAGTTGTCCGAGGGAAGCAAAACTTCATTTTCTTCTCTTGTAGTGTTCATACGATCCAGATGATCATGCAGATCATCCTTTTTGGATGGATGCTTGGACTTTGATTTCTTTATCTCAGTTCTCCAGAAAATACTTTCCCGCTCAACCTGAACAGCATAAAAATGTTTAGCTAAAACTATAATGAAGATGGAGAATCCTCTAGTCAATATTGCAAGAAGATGAAAAGAAAATGAAAGCCATCCACACCAGTTTCTTATGAAGAATGATTTCCCTCTTGTGTCCAGTGCTGCATATGGAACAAAGTAACTCCACATGTTAAGGTTGAATCTAGCAAGTTCAATATTTTGAATTTAGTTTAAACATATAGAAATTATAAAGAAGTCAAGAAACCATCCATTTTCAAGATGAATGACAGGAAAAAGAATTTCATTCTCTTATATGTACCAAATACCACCACCACCAGCTGGCCCATTAGTATACAGAGCTGTAAACTCTTGAACTAAGCACATTGCATGCTCCTTGAAATTGAACAAACCATCCATGCGAAGCCTAACATCCACCGGTTCCACAAACGAAACACTCTGACTAGCTCTAGTTGCCTTCAGGCTGTCATGTCCGATAATATAAGATATTATACTATCACTAATTCCAGGATATGCTTCCTCCACCCATGATCTCACCTAAAAGGGCATACAAAATAATTAAAGCTAGTTATTTTAATATTCAAAAGAAAAAAAAAAGAAGATAAGTAAATGATATCAATTTAGGAATTATAATTATTCTGCAATGGTAGCACACCTTTACTTTGTCTTTTTAGTTGTTTATCAGTATTCATAAAAAGAAAAGATTGAAAAACTAACCAAAAACTCTGCAACCTCAGCACGTCTAATGCATCCAAATCCTCCATAAGATATCTCTCCCCATCCTTTCCACCCACAATCCTGGAAGACCAATCATCAAAACAGTTAACTGTTTAGGATTTATTAGGTGAACTTATCGCTCCATTTAGTTCAAAGCAAAGCATCACTACAAATATTCAAAACAACACATTGACTAATATTTTTTTTCATCTCCCTCTACCCTCACTACATTACATTCCAATAGAATCAATTCTTCTAAAGGCAGAACCATCGAGTCACATTTAAACATATCAAAAAGCAGATAATGCTACTTTAACTTTTCATGAAGACGAGCAATAAGAATTTGGAGAGAAAGAAATATTATATTGCATTATTGTAAAAAAAGAATTACATGCATATATATTAAGGCTCAATGTAGAAACTTTAAATCTAAAATATCAATGTGGACTAAGTGGCAAGCGCTCAATACCTTAAAACCTGAACACTAACAATTAAATAATTATAATGGATTGCCCAATATATTTATGCATGGTTGCTGAAGTAAAATAATATTATTAATGCATCATACTAAACTATAATATATGGTATATCTCAGAATACTAGATGGTACATAGAATAATCACATACATTTGGAACCAATTGCAGAAGCTTATCAGGAAAAGGAATGCTTGAAGGCTTTGCCCCACAGCAAAGAACTTTATCATTTGACAACGAGCTGAAGTATACATTTCTCAGGTCTATAACCTGTTGAATGACATTAGATCGATGACTATGATTCCATAATTAGATGGTAAAAAAATATAACCTTACCACATCAGGAGTAATGTAGGAGCTAGGATCTCTAACTTCATAAAGGAGCTGCTCAGCACATGTGCTACTGTTGAGAAGACCACCACTTCCTTCTGCTTTGGCTAAACATACTTCTCCTTTATAACCAATTTCAGCATATGGAAGTGACAAATTCAAGATCTGTTCAATAGAAAATTCTCGATACTTGTCTCCTGCTTAATGGTTCAATAAAACTAAGATTAGATGTTTGTCACGCAAGGATATTTTCATAACAAGAAAAAGTTGGCAACCTCAAGAACATCTAGTTATTGTGTCACGCACTTGCTATGAAAACTTCAGTTTAATCAGTACCTGGATGCATAAAATATCCACCTGTGAGTTGACAACCACACTCAAGAAGATGGCCAGCCAGAGCCCCTTGTGCTAGCTTACTGAAATCGTTCCAATTCCATCCTAGTTCATAGACCTAAACATGGCAAACATTTATTAAACAAGACAACAAACCAGCAAAAGTTAACTAGTGCTTCAGTTTTTTCTGTTGCAATTTGAGGCCAAAGATCCGTGCATGCATTTAAACAAGTTCAGTGTGACTTAGGAAGAAACTGCTAGTTCACAAGGGATTATCTTTTCAACAAAGTCAAAAGATGACATTTAGTAGCCTAGAGTCAACATAAAAAAAGTCAACAGTAATTCTAGCAAATAAAAATAATAATTTAGTGAATCTGTGACTGAAAGGAGTAAGTACAATCGGACACCACATGATATACAAGCTACAGATGATAACGAACACATTAATATCATGCATGTAAACAAGTTCAATGTGACTTAGGAAGAAACTGCTAGTTCACAAGGGATTATCTTTTCAACAAAGTCAAAAGATGATATTTTAGTAGCCTAGAGTCAACATAAAAAAAAGAAGTCAACAGTAATTCTAGCAAATAAAAATAATAATTTAGTGAATCAGTAACTGAAAGAAGAAATGTACAATTGGACACTACTTAATATACAAGCCACAGCTGATAAGGAGCACATTAATATAACAAGACAAATGGGATCATAAATACAGTATCTTACATATCTATCATAAAATTACACACAGTCATGTTTTGAAAAATATATACTACGTTACACAAACATCAAAACTTAAAAGAAATGACATGAACAACCATCAAAAACTCACATGAACAACATAAACATGATTAATAAAGCCTT
The DNA here is from genome assembly GCA_037833815.1 of Zingiber zerumbet. Taxonomy (NCBI): domain Eukaryota; kingdom Viridiplantae; phylum Streptophyta; class Magnoliopsida; order Zingiberales; family Zingiberaceae; genus Zingiber; species Zingiber zerumbet. Next base: position 5,324 of record JBBMJZ010396743.1, read on the forward strand.
ATTATTTTGCAAAAACATTTTATTTGCCTAGACATCAAACCCAATGAAAATGATAATAAACAAATGACAATGAATATGATTAATGATGTTTTATCATCTTCTCTCTATATATGAGAGATTTGGACAGTTATGTGGCATAGAACAATATTTTGGAAAAAAAATATAATTTACTGTTTTGTATATAATATCCATGGAATTCTAACCACAAAATTGGCTTACACCCAATTGAATAGTGGCTGATTCCTCTTTGAAAATGTCAAAGATTAAAACTCTTAATGGGCAAGGTAGCATTATTTTTTATTAGAAATAATAAATATCTCCAACTAGTGGAGTTTCAATAACTGTTAGTGATCGGCTTCAATGAGGATTTAGTTGTCTGTTAGTCACTCCACTGATGTGATTCCCACCGACAATCACATAAAGAGAAAAAGGAGATGAGGGTATTTTTGAAATGAAAAAAAAGTCTTATTTGTCACTTTGTGCAAACAGGGGAATGATAAGTCTTTTCCTAAAAGAGGGGGCATTTTAGGGCCTTTTTCTCTAGATATTTTATTAATAATTGATTTCCATCTCTTCCAATTAGAACAACTTCATCAATTTATCAACAACATGTAGACTAGGAAGAGGCCCCCATCTTCCCGACAAGTGCAAATGCTGCTTTGGGTTATCTTGCGCTCTTGTCTTGGAAGGCCGCTCAGCTAAGGCTGAATAAACCCTTATAATTTACCCCCCTTAAGAATGTGTGGGGCTATCCTAGAGGGGCCGCTAAGGTGACGGCTTCACCTTTTGCCACCACGAAAAGGCATCTTAATTATAGAAGAAGTCAACTTTAATACCTAGACCAACAATCTTAAGATCAAATAAAACTTGAAGTGACAAATAAACAACAGTGGATATTATGGTAAAAGAGTAGTTTCTAAAATACATCAGAATTTCAACTTTACCTCCTCTTTTCATATTTTCCACTTGCTTATGTCGATTATCACATATTGTATACATGTCATTCACTCACTCATGATAACTTCACTCCACCTTCATGTCAATCATTCTGTAGTTGAATAACAAATTAAAGAATAGCATTCCTTTCATCACAGACATTGATACAGAAAATGCATTAGAAATCAAATTGCGATGACAATGTTTCAGAGTATAATAAAATCATCATAGCCATGAGTGTGAGTGTATTATATGAAAAAAGTACAATTAATCTATTAGTTGAACAATGCTCCTTATAAAGGCATTTTAAAAATGGCATGTCTTGCAGCAAACTCAGAAAGTGAAAATGGAGTAACCAAAACTATTTTATCAAACCAGTAGCCTAAAGAAGAGATGATATCCCAGAAGCCAATACTCTCAGCAATGAATTGATTCCATTTTCATCTCTGTTAGTTATGTGATGAACCACTGGCCAAAAAATTTAACCAAACACATTAACATCCACGACTTTAAGTGTGACTCATACCATTGGAGCTAAGAATAGTGCAGCATCAGCAACCCTCGAAGTAATGACAACATGGGGTTTGTACCTCTCAAGACATTCAACTATTGGAGCGGCTCCCATGTAAGTGCTTACACCTTTCACATGTAAAAACTGAAAAAATAAGTGTGCTTTCTAAATATTTGAGGGACAATATTTATACAAGGTCGGAGATAACATGTTCCCTAACAATGTAAATGGCCTAGCATGTTGAAACTAATAACCTCCATAAACTCATAAAACAATTTTTACTGAGCCCTCTAAAAATAATAATAAAAAAGTCCTGGAACAGCAGCTAGCAGCATAAAAAAAAAATTCTACAGCCAATTTACATCAAGAAGTATATGGAGATCCATTTTTGGTACTTTAATGATTGAAGGCTTTGACATAGGAAACTTAAGAATTTTCAAAAATAAAAAAAATAAGAAGTTATTTATTTCCAGGGTGTGAAATTAACAAGGCATGCATGCCAACATGAGAAAAAGAATAGAAGTAATCTTAGTCACCATAGCAAATGTCTATATAGTGAACATCATGTGCGTAACATTTTTGCCATTAGTTGAGTTTGAGCTTCTTAATTCAACCATCAGGTAATGTCTAAATAATACACATCAACTTGCACCCAAGAAAAGACTTCAAGGAAGAGAAAGTAATACTGATTTGTCATTAAAGTATAATTTTTCCAATTCATCTCTCATAGCCTGCCCTGTTGCATATAGCGGATAAAGTTTCTGAGACAGTAATCCTAAAAGTTAAAGAATAAAAATCACCAAGATATCATAAGGGTTAATTGTGATCATATGTGAGGCTCAATGCAAAGGGATGATGAATATGTATCATGATCTTTGTGAATCGCTTGTAGATAGTAGAGAATCACAATCATTTTAGGTGTTAGAAGAAGATAACAAATGATTTTGATCTTAATGAGAGATGTAAGGAACATCATATTGTTAGGAGTTTCTAGGGGCATCAGCAGTTAAGGACCAAATCACAATCTCTTAGTTACTAGAGTAAAGCCATACTACCATGTAATTTAACTAGGAAAAATTCAATCAAAAAACTAGTTAGCTCCTTTTATCTATAGGAATGTTAGGATACATGGCATACTTACATATAGTCCCATGTTCATTTATGCATTTACAAATTGATCCTCTTTCAGGGATATTAGTTTAAGTAATGATTCCAACTAAAAAAGAATCTAAAGAACAATATGTACAATCGTTATGTGCAATGGCAACGATAATCACAGTAGACACACAATTATTGAACATACAACTTCATGGAGGATATTTTAAGCAAATGAATTTATCATTACCTGCTCATATGAGACGATCAATTAACTAATTAGATCCAACACTACTCCAAAAGCCTTGAGCCTAATTTAATAATAGTATATTCATCTGAGATTACAAAGCTCTTTTATTAGCCCACAACTTACTATGTGAGGCTAAGGTGTTACAATCCCCACTTAAGGTTTGACATCTATCGAGATTCAAACGTCAACTCATAGCCTAGAATCATCCTAATCAACAAGTGAGACCCAATGGTGTCTCTACCATCACACAGAAGCCCTTTTTAACACCTCACCATGTCTAGGATCAGGTCTAACTATCAATCCTCATGACTACTTAGCTGAGAGAACTAACTTCTTAACTTATCAACTTCAACCATTGATCCAAAATGCTTAAACTCAAGTTAATAGTAGCTCAGTCAACTAAGATTACAAAACTCCTCTAGTAACCCACAATTCACCATTTGAGGCTAAATTAGGTAACAAAATTGCACGACAAATTGTTTATAGTCCCAAACCATAAAAGATCTACAATCATTGTGTAGCATAGTTATAAGGCCCTCACCCCCCTTCTAAAATCTTGCATCCTTCATATGAAAACTTAAAACCTGTAAAGAAAATGATCATATTCAAAATTATTACAAGAGACTAGATGAAATTTAATTGTTTGGAATATAAATAAATCAGTAAAAATAAAAAGAAACTTTTCGACAAGACTGGGTGATTTTGAGCACACCTGATGTCTCCTTAAAAACTTCATAAACAGCTGCAATAGTTATATCAAGTCCAAGTTTTGTTGTAAGGTCAAGCACCACTTGTTGTGCGCCAAGAGGATCCACTTCCAGTTGAGTATTTGAGATAAAAATAAAACATATTAATATTAATAAAGACAATACAATAACTTGCATATTGACCCTGATAAAGAAGATCATTACCTGCACCCATGTTAGTTATTATACAAGTTCCTCTTTCTACAGCCAGAGGTAGAAGCATTGACATCCAATCCGAGACTGAAATTTCCAAGTGTGGAAGCACATTATGCATTGGAATAGAAAAAGAAGAAGACATTTCCAACCGCACTGCCCATACTATATGCTATACCTTTGACGTGGAACATAAGCTTGCATGTTTCTGACAAATTTAACTGCTGCTAAATGACTCGGAATTTTATTTGATCGTCAAAACATACAAGAAAAAAAAAATGCCAGACAGAATTTAAGCAAACTAAATATCTAACATACTTCGAGTGTCGTAACCTTTTCCTCCAGACATCATAAGTTGATATCGCTCGGCAAGTGTTCTTTCAGCCAAACATTCAAGCACAAGATAATCAAGCTCTTTAACAGTTCGGAGCAATTTGAGTGCTGCCTGCAATCTATCTCCACCAAAACCCGCCCCACAACCAACAAAAACCTTCTCTTTCCTCCTCAAAGGATTTTCCCTCTACGTTGTAATCACAAGTCATTAATTTCCAGTCATTCATTGTCATCTAAAAAATAATCACCAAGAAAAGAATAGGACTTCCATTCAACTCACCAATTTATACTCACAGCTGAAATTTTCACCGTTCTCCTTCGTTTCCATTGAGAAAACGCCTTCGCCTGAACAATTGCACAACTAACCAAAATTACAATGTGGATTCAATTTTCTCTTCTTTTTTAAGAGGAAAAGGAGTAAAATAGTTTCGTTTGATTCTATGGTTCACAGCATATAGAGAAGAAACATAAGGAGTAATCCCAGCGAATTCCTGGAAGAAAAAGAAAGCAAGAATCCTTTCCTCGATCACCAGATCTGTTGATTCCAACCAAAGGTAAAAGAATCGACGCGTTGAGTTGCCAGAGCTATTCGCGACTGGTAAAATTCGATGTAGTGCATATAGAAGAACTAGGAAATAAATCTGTGTTCGTACGGCCTGATAAGTAAAGAAGTCCATGAATATGGCAACGCAGGCTCGGCCCAATAGATGACAGTGGTATGTGTAAAACAAATAAATAATTAAAAATATATATATATATATATAATTTAACAGGATGTTAAAAACCAGTAAAATTGAAAAAGAAAAATAATAATAAATAATAAGAATTGGAATAAATTGAAACAATTTTAAAATTTTCAAAATAAAACACTGAAATACTGCTTACGTGGAGAAAGGAGTAAATGGCTACGGCATATGCGTAAATTTCCCGAATATTTAAGAGCATTAATGAGTAGGGTTCGGGCTCGGGACCGAAGAGCTGTGGCCGCGGGGGACGGCAGGCGGCGATGGCTACGGAATTGGACGGGGAGGAGGAGACGGCGGTTGCAGCGGGAAAACTCACCGGAAGTCCGCAGCTTGCTGTGGAAGATGACCTCCGTGAGATGGCCAAGAATGCAGCGTGGAGCGTTAGCTCCTACAAGCCCGGGAATAACGTCCTCTCCCTCCGCGATGACAACCTAGATACCTACTGGCAGTTGAGTGGAATCTCTCTTCCTGTCATTGTCTCCCTATGTTCTTGATCTGCTGAATGTTTTTCATTCGGTGATTTCCGCACATGATTTCCAGTTCGCCACCCGTTAATTTGCGTGAATGCGCCAAATCTGTCTTTTTCACTCTCTCTAAAGAACTGCTAAAACTAGGTTTCTCTTCATAATTTTCTTGACAGCGTGAGCAATTCTATGAAAATTTTGAAATGTGTATCTAGCATTCGAGGAAAATTATTCTTTGATAAACTTCCTTATAAATAAAGTGGCGAGAAAGGTTGATTGCTTATTTGTCTGTTGGGTCAGATCGGATGGAGCGCAGCCTCATTTGGTGAATATTCAGTTTCAGAAAAAGGTTAAGCTACAGGTTGGTCTCTTGTGTTTATCATCATTTTGTTAATTTGAATCGACTTGTTATTTTTACTATTAGTTGTCTTTGCCATCTTGACCCAGCTAGTAATTCTGTATGTGGATTTCAAATTGGATGAGAGCTACACACCTAGCAAGATCTCGATCCGGGCTGGAGATGGTTTCCACAACCTGAAGGTTTCTATGTTTTCTTTTAGAGCTGTACTTATGTATACCTGCATAATCTTTTCTTTCTTTGGGTCTTTAGGTGGGGATGAGTCACATGTTTTAGGTAAATGAACATTATAATCAAACTTCATATTGCTAGTGTATTTGATAATTATTATAATCATACTTTTGTATTTGATGTTTTTGATGGATTTATTTTTGTGCTCCTGGTGTGGCAGGAGATTAAAACTGTGGAGCTTATGAAGCCGGTTGGATGGGTTCATATATCTTTGTCAGGAAATGATCCCCGGTAATCTCATTATTGAATGGCATTATTTGTTTTGGTATGAATCATTAAGGTTAATCGCTTTTGTACCTTTCAAGTATCTTTGTTATGTGAATTGTGTGGTTGTCCTTTTATTAGTAATAAATTGATTTTTGTTGAATTTGGAGTCAAAGTTTAGAGTGCTCTCCAGGATTAACTTCAGAATAGCTTTCTTGAAGTTTTTACTGGCTAAAAGATATAGCACTATAAATCTACTCAAGCATATTGCTGGCATTGGCCACTTGTTAAAACTAAAAGTCAGCTCTCCATGTAACAAATTTGGATGATGAAATTAATAAACACCAGAATTTCTAACCAGTCATTCTGAATTATCCTCTTTTATTTTGCAGAGAGACCTTCATTAATACTTTCATGCTTCAAGTTGCTATTTTGTCAAATCATCTAAATGGACGGGATACACATATACGCCAAATCAAAATATATGGTCCTAGACCGTAAGTCCATAATGTTATTTTTTTTTTCAATATTCTCACAGTTAAAGTTTCCAACTTTCTGTTTTATGTTGGATTACAGAAACCCTGTCCCCCTTCAACCATTTCATTTTACTTCACAAGAATTCATTACCTACTCAACCATTAGATAAGCAGTGTCAGCGCCAATCTCTCAAGCTATATGAAGTTCATGAGGTAATGAGAACCAAAGCTGTAAATCATTGAACAAATTTGGATATAACCTTTTTGTCTAAGAGTTTTAGTTACAAGATTTTCTTATACTTGTGTGGCTAAAGAAGTGAAACATAAATAACCTGTCTCAGTGCAATGACTGCTATAAGCTGTTCTTTCCAACTTGGAAATTTCTGCCATCTGTAAATTGGATTTCCATTTATGTCACTGCATTACACTAAGATCTGCATGTTTCTACTAAGCATATTTATGGTTATTTTGATAGATGTTAGATGAACAAATATACCTTGCACTGGGTCATTCTGTATCTTACACATGAATATACTGCTATTGTTTCATCTCCAATAGTTGTAAGAAAACACAGAATGCCACTGTTCAGCAATTATCTGGTATAATAGGTGATATTGCTTTGTGGAAATGGATAAACATGATCTAGTATCATCCATGAAGATGATCTGCAGAAATACATGTCTCTGTCAATTTCCACGGGGAAGGGATTGCTTTTAATTGTCTGTGAATTGACTGGTATGGAAATTAGATAAAGACAATCCGACTGAGCAAAGTTTTTATGCAACAATACCAACAGAAAGGATTGCTCTATTTGCTGAATACCTTCTATATTTCTAACTCGCATGTTTTACGAAATAATTATTTGCGTTTATAAAATGCAGATCTAAATTCAGACCAAGATTCTTGAGAGGATGCCAGTTCTATACATGCACGACATCTTGGCAGCAAAAGTAACTGTTGAAAATGGAGACTTAAGACAGATTGCAAATAGTTAAGGAGTTGATATTGTTGTTGTAATTATTTCAAAGGAAAAGAATATACTTTTGATAGCTAGTATTTGGATTGAGTTTATTCAATGTGTCTGCACTAGAATATTGTTGTTTAAGATTTTCAAAGTGTGTGATTAATACTCTATTATTCAAAGGTGCCTTTTGTTCTAAAGATGAATAATTCCTTTTTTTTTATAATTTAAATATTCGGTGGTTTCGCCCGATCAATTTCGAAGGTCGACAGATTTTAAGCACAGTTTAGTTATTGAGATTTGAATTAATTTTATTATCTTATGACATTTAGAAGGTGCCATTATAAGGCAAATAGCGAAATTTCGAGGGTGGTTCGTAGATGGATTCAAAATATTCTGGTTGATTTTTTGATAAAATTTTAAATCTTGTGAGTTTCTGAATACTCAATAATTGAATTATTATTTATAATAATTTATTTTTAATATATTTTGTACTTATAATATTATATGAAAGGTAAAGTTGTGACCTAGCGACCGGTCTTATATGTTAGGGTAAATTATAAGGGTGCGTTTGGTTCAGGGTTATCCTTGATAACTTTGGTTATCCATCTAAGGTTATCCTACGTCATTATGCATACCTGACACATCAGCAATTTTGGGCATATAACCTAGAATCAGATAACCTCAAGAAAGTGGGGGTTTCCTTGATTTTGGGGTTAACAAAAATTTTAAGACAAAATTACCTTTCATTATTTACCGTTTGAGACAAAAAAAAAAATAACCCTACAGATTTATCAAATTTTAATCTGCCACTCGGATATAGGTTCTCGATTCACAAAAAAACCCTAGCCAATGTTCGCCGCTCCTCTCGCACATATGCACGCAACTTTTCCCTCTCGCAGTGATCTAGCGGCATTTCTCCGCGACGATCCTCCCCCTCGCGGAGATCTAGCGGCGTTTCTCTGCGATGATCCTCCCTCTCGCACACACGTAGTATTCCTCCCTCTCGCGGCGATCTAGCGGCTTCCCCCTCGCGAAGAACCCTAGCGGCTTCC
>JBBMJZ010396761.1:0-13839 GCA_037833815.1 Zingiber zerumbet
TAATAGATACCAAACAAAAGAATGTAATCATCCTTGTAATCAAATATTACATACATTACATTTCCAAACGTAGTAATGTAATTAAGATTACGTTACATTACATTACAAATTTGATTACATTACAAGGTAGATTACATTATACCCAACCAAACGTAGCCTACAAGTTTTAAATTAAGTTAAACAAAATAATCAACTTTGTAATGTAATCTGAATTATATTACAACCAAACGCAACCATTACAACCAAACGCAGCCTTAATGTATTTACATATTCATTCTATTCTCAAAGTAGCAAATACCAATATTTATATAAAATTATTTTGTTTCACCGTTTATTTTTTATTTATCAGTACAAATAAACTAAAGAGCATTTTGATTATTTAAAACTTTAGATTTTTCATTTTTTAAAAAAAAAAGATAAATTAAAAGGGGAAAGTGGTTTTTTTATGACCGTCGATACTTGTAATTTTACGGAGAGCATTTGCAATGCCTTTAAAGAGTGAAATAGAGGACGGCACTTTCTCTCTCATAGCATCGCTGGCCACGGGAACTAAACCGTGGCCAAATAGGAACGAAACGAAAGCACCACCAGCTAACGCCACCGCACTCCCCGCCCGTCGCCGTCGCCGCCGGTCTCGCGATCTCCGCCATCCTCGCCATTCCCACCGCCTCTCCTCCCCTCCTTCATATAGATCAGATACCTCCTCGGATGAATACTTTCTGCTGCACCGCCCCCGCCCCAGTTTCCCCTGCCGCCCCGGTCCCCGCCGCAGCTACTCCGCCCTCTGAGCCGCATCCCGCCCCTCCCATGATCCCTTCCCCTCCGCCTCCGCCTCCTACATCCGCCTCCGGTCCCGCCAGAAGCGGCGACTCTTCTCCTCCCCACCGCCCCAACCAGAACGGCGTCACCGCCAGATGCCTGTCTGCCCCTCACCGTTCCTTCCCTTCCGAGCTCTCTGCCTCCGCCTCCCTCCGCTCCTCCTTCCACGACGCCCTCGATCACCGCGGGGCGAGACTCAACAACGTCGTCGGAAACGGGATCTCGGGAATGCTTTACAAGTGGGTCAACTACGGAAAGGGCTGGAGGCCTCGGTGGTTCATGCTCCAGGATGGCGTTCTCTCGTACTACAAGATCCGTGGTCCCCACCGTATCGAGGTTAGCCAGGAGGTCGAGAAGGGGTCGAAGGTCATCGGAGAGGAGTCCGCCCGTCGCATGTCCCGCCGCAGAAGCAGTCTCTCCTTCAGCCCTTCCAAGCCTGTCGGCGAAGTCCACCTTAAGGTAGTCACCACCCTGCTCTTACGCAGAGCCAATTTGGTGATCCCTTCTTGTTTTCTCTTTGTCCCTTGATCAGAAGATATATTTTTTTAGGTCTCTTCTATTCGCGAGAGCAGATCGGACGATAAGAGGTTCTCCATCTTCTCAGGAACGAAAAGACTCCACTTGAGGGCGGAGACAAGGGATGGTCGCTTGGCATGGATGGAGACGCTGCTAGCGATGAAGGACATGTACCCGAGGATTTCAAACAGCGAGCTCATGGCGCCGGTGGATAACGTTGTGGTGTCTACCGATAAGTTACGGAATAGGCTACAGGAAGAAAAACTGAGCGACGCGGTGATACAAGAGTGCGAACAGATCATGAAAGGCGAGTTTTCGGCTCTGCAGAACCAGCTTGCTCATCTTAAGCAGAAGCAGACCCTCTTGGTCGACACCCTCCGCCAATTAGAGGTATCAAAGAGATCCCTTTTCTGTTGTTCACAGCTTCTTCTTTGCGTTTATGAATCTGTATAAACGTTTTAGATTGTGGGTTTACTCATTCATTTCGCCTTACTAATAAATTGCAACTGTAGCATAATTAGTTTTGCAGTCTATGAGGAAAGCCTGTATGAGTAGTAGTTTTTTGTAATTGTCATCCGAGCATGCACCGTGGCTATTTTTACATAACTTGCAGGTCTCAGTCATCTTTTAGCTATGAACACACAAGTGAGACTAATTTTTAAAATAATCTTTTTAGCCTTATAATTATTAACTATTTCATTAGTGATTTTTAATATTAAAAAAAATGATCTTGAATTTTTGAGCAAACTATAGTTCACATATGGACTTATCAATCTAAGAATCCACATCTGTTGTGGCTCAAGAATATAGACAAAGATTAATGTCATAGCGAAACTTACTTTTGATATAGTCTACTCAAAGTGTTAGCCATATCTCAATCATATACTTTACACACCCTTAGAAACCTTAAACCTAGATTTTTGAGAGAAAAAAATTTGTGATAGCTAGATGCAGCAATGCAAGAGCAGTTGATATCGTAGAGAACTTAGATTACAATAAAGGCATCAACGAATCAACCAATGTAGGTATGTTAAAATCATATATAATATGAAAATCCTAGAATAACCAACTTCTTTTCTTCTCCCTCACCTATCATGACCTTGATAATATGTTAGATTTGAGAAAATTTATATTAATTGTGCTAGTTTTGATAAAACATACAAAGTGACAAATTTGACACTAACTAGACAAATATCACGCAGGAAGTCTAGTGTGTAATTTGACAAATTGATAAAGTGAGAAGTGGATGTCATGTCATTATTTTAAAAGCAACTGGATGAATACTTGACAACTGATATTGTATTTTAGTAAGAAATACATACGTTTTGCTAGATTTGACAAATTTTAAGGGATGTGCTAGATTTAGGAACTTCAAAGGATGTGTTAGATTGATGTATTAACTTGACATATTATCATCTTACTGACTTGTAAATTGCAATTGTGACATAACTAGATTTGCAGTCTCCAAGAATAGTAACATGACAATTTTTACACAACTTGTAGGTCTAAGCCATTACATCCAGTTTCATAATCTCTAATACTCAAATTAATTCTTTGATTCTTTTTTTTTCCATGCATTTGAAAAACTTGTTATTTTTGTAGCAATAAAACAAAAACAAGTAATCCCTGCTCTAAGATCAAAACATAAAAACAACATAACAATTATACTTGGGGAAAATTAAATTTAAAGTAGAATTATAAGTGATCTTGAGCTGATTATTTCTGTCCTAAAGCAAGAACAATGTTTCACGCATGGTCACTCGGATCGATGCCCTAAGTATACAATCAGTGCCGATGACTCTGCTGCCAGTGAATGATGAGATACCGTGTCACAGATCCCAACCAGTTTAACTGACAGAAGGTGGTCGAAGAAAGAGGGTTAATACAAAAACTTTTTTTAATGGTCAAGCCTCCGATTACTTCTAGTATTCTGAAGTTTTAAGGAAAAGGCAAAGAATGGAAAGTATCTTTGTCCATTGGAAAAGGTTTTCGATTTATGATGGAAAAAATGCATCCTAATGATTAGTTGTTGGCAGAAATATGGAGGAGAAGATAACAAGCCATTTTTCATGCAACCAAAAGAATCTTATTTCTACATCTTTTTTAATCTCAATTTATATGACTTGTTATTTGGCAGATGGGGCGCATTACTCACCAAGTTATACCATGTTATGCTTATAATTTAATATCAACTCTTGCTGGTATCTTTTAATGAGACCAATGTATTAACATGCATTCCAATATACTTTCATTATAATCATCTTTTCAAGCCCTATCCTTGTGAGTCTCAAAGTGAAAGTTTTAGTCCTCAAACCGGTTATCTCCAAATTATTTAAAACTCACATTACTCAACCTGATTATTTCTTATTTTAAAATAATGTTAAACAATCCATTGAATGACAAATAATGACTGTTCAGTTATGTTGGACTCATATTAAAGTGTGTTTTTTTACTTTTTAGTACATCAACTGGAGTATTTTTTTGTTGTTATTTTTACTTTTTAGTACATTAACTAGAAATAGTTTATCTCATTCTTTATTTTAGACAGAAAAGGTTGACTTGGAGAATACTCTTGTTGATGAGAGCCAAAGACAAACTAAAGAACATGGACTTGCTTCTAGACCAAGACAAGAGAAATATAGTGGTATGATGTTTTATACAATGGCTTATGATAACATGCTAGTTTCTTACCACAATATTATATAGATGATCTTTCCTTTCTATTAAGATTTTAACCTAATCTGATTTAAAATGATTCAACGTGATTTTAATTTTGATGCTTTTATCAACCTAACAATTTCCACAATAATCTTAACCTTTCAATTAAAAGGTAATAGAATTTACTATAATTGTCAAAGTTTAGGTAATTATGCTCATATGCTGCATGTGATTTCTTAGAACAATAAAGTCTTCAGTTTCACGACGGATTATGTATATGTTCCACTGATGTATGTCCTTTTATATTTAAATTCTTAATTTGGCTGATGATCAGTCCGTCTCACAGTTGTTGGATACATTTGATTTACACGGGGAGTTCCAATGTTGAGCAGCAAATTCTCATCATTTGGTGATTAACAAATCTAACTGATACCTAATATTGCATAGTTTTGTGTTCTTCTTTGTTCATTTATAGTTTGTGGATGGAAATCAACATGTGCAATCTTTGACACTAACCAATGGTGCAATTTCTAAAATAACTATTTTTGTTAGATGTTTTCCTTCATTAATTCTTCGTTTTTGTGATTGCTTAAAAATATGACTCTGGTTTGCTTCTCGTTTGTTTTATTTTGTTTGTGTCCACATGGAAACCTGTCTTCAGTCTTCGTTTCCTTTTCTACAAACTCACTCTTGGTCTGTTGGTCAGTATTGGCACATATTTGATTGCTACCCGTTTTCTTTCTCAAGTGATTTATATTTTCTATGTTTGTAGTGCATCTTTCTTGCTAGTTAATTTGGTTAATTGCTTGAAGTTGCATTATCTGTGTATCTTACCCATTAAATATTTTTCCAGAAGGGAGTGCAAGTGAATCTGATTATGACAATGAACGACCTGATGCTGTCGAAGAAGAAACAGATGAAGAAGATAATGCCTTTTTTGATACACGAGATTTTCTATCATCGAGCTCTTTTAAGAGCACAGAGTCTGATTTCTATAGATCTGAAGTTGATTCTGATGATGAGGATGATTATGGTATCTGTATTGGAGATGCTAGTGACTCTTCTATGAAATCTGTGGGATTTAACTATCCCTATGTTAGGAGACGTAAAAAACTACCTGATCCTGTTGAAAAAGAAAAGGGAGTGAGCCTCTGGTCAATGATCAAAGACAATATTGGAAAGGATCTTACAAAAGTTTGCCTTCCAGTGTATTTTAATGAACCAATTTCATCACTGCAGAAGTGTTTTGAGGATCTGGAATATTCCTATCTTATCGATCGAGCATATGAGTGGGGAAAAAAGGTAATATGAACACTCAAATATTTTGAAAAGAAATTATGTTAGGTTACATTACTAGTTATTCTGTTTGACATATCAATAGATTTTAACTGTGACACATGTTTAACATCCTCTATCTACTTTCAATTATGTTTGGAATTTAGCATGCTAGGTGGTAAAGGGACCGTCAACATGATTTGAATTATCAAAACTTGCATTAATTTTTTATTATTATAAGTCCGTGTAATGGTGAAATTAACCTGCCTGTAAAGATAATATTTCTTGAGTTTGATTTTTTTTACGCTGGCACGTGACATCCATGCCCTTCCTGTCTATTACACTATATTTTAGCTGCTGTCTATATTTTAGGTTCTGTTGAAAATAGAGCTGAGCTGGTTTATGCCAAATTGCTAGTGACTTCAAGAAACATCTTAATATAAAAATGAACCACGAATGACCACTGCAGTTGCCCACAAGGGACCTGGATCATGAAAGCTTTAATAGGACTTATGCCTGCCAATCATGGCTTATAAAATATGGTCCTAACTCTGATCCCATGTTTGACAGCAGGGCAAAAAGGCAATTCCATCTTTAAATGACTTACAAGCGGAGTGCCCCATAATATAAAGACACTTTTGGGGCCACTATTTGTCAATTGATCTGTAGGATTGAGCGGATTGGAATCCCATGATCACAGGAATGTGTTTTTTGTGAACAAGAGAAATAGGAGAGAAAGAAGTGAAGGATGAGGGGACTGCCTCTCTTTAAGGGAAATCTTTTAGGAAACCATAATCCAATGAGAGGCTCTCATAGACCACGTTGACTTTGGAGAAAGAGAATTTTCTATTCCATTGGCAGAAGATATCTTTTTATATGGATATATGTGTGACACTTGATAAAACCCTAAGCCTGGAAGTTCCATTGTTGATGTTTGGATGTTCCATGTCCATGAATCTCACATGGATAAGTGTTGAGTTCATTATATAAATTACTATTTTTCCTAACAATTCGAACTTTTGTAATAAGTGGTTAGTCACTCAATTAACATGAAATTAGAATAAGAGATCCAAAGTTCAAACCATATCTATGTCAAGAAAAAAACTTAGGTTTGCACCTCTAAATTATGATGGTCGTGTGGAGGCAAATTGAATTAGTCTCAACTCTCAAGTGGGCAGTTGCAGTGATCCATGATATAAATTGGTTTCTTTCTAAATAACTCGAGCTTTTGGGATAGGTGGTTAGATAATTAACTTTAACGACCACAGTGGGACTAAAGGCACTATTCCTTGCAACCCTATTAATTTTAATGCTCTTAATTACTGGTTTACTTGATGCTCCCCAATCCATGTCAGGTTACTTAAATATTGTTTTTAAAATTCATCTGCAACATCATTACTTAGAATCATAACATTGTTTGTGGATGCCGATGCTATTATACATTCTACTTCATCAAATTTAGCTTTGCTTTTTGTTTTTTTTTACTTGATTTTCTTCAAAATTTCTAGGGTAATGGTCTTATGAGGATTCTTAATGTTGCTGCATTTGCTGTTTCTGGATATGCTTCAACTGATGGCAGAATCTGCAAGCCATTTAATCCACTTCTCGGTGAAACCTATGAAGCTGACTATCCAGATAAAGGTCTTAGATTCTTCTCAGAAAAGGTGAGTGGTTGGTTTCAATCATACAATCACAAAACATAATCCATTTCTGGTTAAATTTGGCCTCAGTTTCCACCTGCTCGTTCTCGATCTGTATTAGCAAAAAAGAAAACAAGCTTTTATGTTATACTTACATATGGATAAGTGTTTATGCCTTTATATTGAAGCTTTTGTGAGGGGCAATGAAATTTCTTGTAGGGCTCTGAACTCTTAATTTACGGCTGAGTATGGTTTTTTTTTTGGTTTTCTCAGTATTAGTGTTAACATTTAATAGAAATGGCAACCTTAGACGGTGTTATCCTTTTGGCTAAATAGGGCATTTTTCATGAACGTGATCATCATCTCAGTAAAGAGGGAGAATGCTTAGAAAAATAATAATGCTTACTTATTTCACTAAGATGATGTGACATCAGTTTGAAAGATGGCATGCTATTTCCTACTACTGTTGGCACATGTGATTCTCTCGATTGATGATCTTCTCAGTGGTTTTCATTTTTATTATTTATCAACCAGTTTTATTATTCAAGCATTGTCCAATATTTTGTTATGGTTTTGCTAATTTAGGAATGCTGAGTAATTCTATAATTTTCAAATATGGCAATCCTAAGCGCTGGTTCTGCAATCCAAACTTTTAGAGTGTTCTTGGTTCTTAAGTCAACCTTGATTAAATGATAAAATAACAGTAAATAAATTACTTGATTAATGTCAAAATAACGATATAAAGAATTATGTAATTACTGTGTCAATTAATGTTAAAATATTTATATCAATTCCATCAATTAAATCATTTAGTTAATTAGTATTTAAAATTATAAAACAGATTCATTAACTAATTAACTTATTTATCAATTGATATTAACTTACTAAGACTATTCATAATAATAAAATGATTATTTATGATGATTTTATTATAATAAGAATGACAATAGAAATAGTAACTTTTTATAACATGTGACATCAATAGATCCAATAAAAATGTAAAATTAAATAAAATGATAATTAATACTAACTGTAATTAATTTGATCATTATGTATAAATGCACAATGGTAAGGTAACTTTTTATAACATGTGACATCAATAGATCCAGTAAAAATGTAAAATTAGATAAAATGATAATTAATACTAATTGTAATTAATTTGATCATTATGTATAATGCACAATGGTAAGGTAACTTTTATTAATTTATAATTTTCTAAAAAGTGCAGGCATTTTAGATAAGGGACCGCATTACTGATGTGATATACAATCACATTTTAATCAATTGAATGATTTTGTGTGTGTGTGTGTGTGTGTGTGTGTGTGATTTGAATTATCCTCTGCTAGATCCATGCACCTGTCATTGCAAAAAAAAAAAAGAAAACAAGAGAAAAGGGCAAACAAGCACAAAAAAAACTTCAACTTGGTCTTCTGACTAGAAATATGTATTCTACTTTGATTCATTTTCCTTTTATTGATGGACTAATCTTGGATATTCGACGTGATTTGGAAGTTTATACAAGTCACATGTCCTTTGATTTCTTTTTTTTCCTCATTTTTTTTCTTCTGCTGTGCATCATAACAGGTTGGATTAGTTATAATTTTATTCTTTATGACTTATGTAGGTCAGTCATCACCCTATGATTGTTGCATGCCATTGTGAGGGAAAGGGATGGAAGTTCTGGGGAGATAGCAATTTGAAAAGCAAGTTTTGGGGTCGCTCAATTCAGCTCGATCCAGTTGGTGTACTCACCCTTGAATTTGATGATGGTGAAATTTTTCAGTGGAGCAAGGTATTAGGTATTGCATGAATTACTTAAAAAGTTTGGTTTTGGTTCTATATATAGATTTTGAGTCTTGCTGTTTTAGGTAACGACTTCCATTTACAATCTTATATTGGGGAAACTCTATTGTGATCATTATGGTGCTATGCGCATACAAGGAAATTGTGAATATTCATGCAAGCTAAAATTCAAGGAGCAGTCAATAATTGATCGAAACCCACATCAGGTTGCCACTTTTTTCCCTTGTTCTTCCTAATTCTCTTTGTAATGATGATGATGGTGACATAGTAGATACTATATCCCCCATCTTTTTCCTCAGTTTTTATTTCATAGATTGCCTTTTCTATGTTTTCTTCTATTCTAGGGCTAGTTGAGCAAGGTAGGTAATTTAGCTGCTATAAGATTATAGTTGAACCTCAAAGTGGATCGCAAGTTTGCTCTGGTGTTTTGAATAACTATTCATCATATTGAATGAAGATAACTCAGGAGTTTCTAAAGAAGCACAATTTCAGGAGGATAATTCAATCATACATTATGCTTGTTTAACTTGAATCCCTAGACATTAAATATCAAATCTTTGGTCTTTCAATTTCCTCCTTTCCTTTTTTTTCTTCTCTCCTGTTTGTTTTACTCAAGAAACATTGTGATTTTCTCATTTAAAATCCTTGCATAATTTTGCTCTTACCCTTCACTCCCTTTAGCAGAAAATCTTTTCCCAAATTTCTCTGTATTACTTTTATCCGATTTGAAGAAAAACTCACTTCACTTTCATGTGTGATGGAACTCAAATCTGACCTTCAAAATTTAAAAGCTATTATCTAAAATCCATTTTGTTTTATGATTTTGTTATTTCCTCCCTCTTTCTTTCCCTCCAATGAAATGATTGGATGGTAAATATTTTGCAATCTTTTTCATATATTTCTATGAATTTTTCTTCCTGGCCTCTTTTTTCCCCTAGTCATTACCTTCCTTATTGTGGTGGGAAACATGGCATTAGTGAATTGTCAGTGAAGTTGAAGAGTATCTGATGGTATTGTCACCATTATAAGAATGTATGATCATCAGAAGTCAATCTCCCTTGAATGAAAAAGAAAAGCGAAAAGAAAAAATTGTTTCTTTGTATATGCTGTACAAATTTCATGTGCAGGTTAAGTATCAGAAACTTAAGTATTATTACTTATTTGCATTTGGTTAACACTTCTTTTGTGGATTTTATATGATAATTTCTTAAGAATAATTCTGTTTTGTCAATATTTAGTAATGGATATTGTTATAATGACTGTATATCTGCTTGCATAGCGTATATGCTCTGGGGTGATGCGACCACATGGCATTACTGCATGTGCTTTTTAACACCTTCATTTCTCATGTAAAATTCTAATCAAATTTAGTTGCTAATTTAGCATCTCTAATGATTTGTCTGTTTTTCAGCACATACGATAGTAGTGATCAGCCAAAGTGATCTATTTGCAGTTGCAATATAGTTAATATTAAGTATTTTTATAATGATCGTGTGTTCGCCACCACTTAATGTATACGCCCTATGTGGTTTTAGCAGCCCCCACGGGCTGGATCAGCTGGAGAGGTGCCTGACTCTTGCAGCTAAGGTTCAGGGGTCGAAGGTCGCCAGTTGCACACGGGGTTAAAATCCTAGTCTGCTGCGCCAAAAATTCCTAAGACCCAGTCACCTCTCTTGCCCAGCATTAACCGTGATTTACTCCCTCTGAAATCTGGGGGGGCAGGCTCAGGGGGCCGCTAGGGTGGCGGTTCCACCTTTTTGCACCTATGTGGTTTTAGCACCTTCATTTCTCATTTAAAACTAATCGAAGTTTGCTGTTAGCTTTTGTTTGCTATTTAGCCAATAGAATAGAAATCACCCCGTGCAATCTATTTGTAGGTGAAATATAGTTAACATTAAATATTATCATATGATACTATGCGCTTTGTGGTGATCCAAACACATCTTGCTTGCATATGTTTTTCGACATCTTCATTTCTCATTTAAAATTCTTTTTAAATTTAACTGTTAATTTATTTGCTTTTCAGCCAACAGAATAGTAGTGACCATGTGCAATCTATTTGTAGGTGCAAGGTGTAGTTCAGGATCGCAATGGCAAAACTGCAGCAACACTCATTGGAAAATGGGATGAGAGCATGCATTATATAAATGGAGATATCTCTGGAAAAGGTAAAGGATCTGAATTGTTGTCTGAAGCCCAATTATTGTGGAAACGTAGCAAGCCCCCTAAATTCCCCACTAGATACAATCTCACACGGTTCGCGATAACCATGAATGAGCTCACCCCAGGATTAAAGGTTACAATCCTTGTTTTACTTATTATCCATGCATCCTTTGTCTTGAGTTTTGGTTTATTTCTTTATTCTTATCCTCGATGTCAAGCAGGAATTTTTGCCACCAACTGATTCAAGGTTGAGGCCTGATCAAAGGTGCTTGGAGAACGGGGAGTATGACATGGCAAATGCTGAGAAGTTGAGACTGGAACAGAGACAACGCCAGGTTAGGTTTTATATATATATATTCCTTTACTAGTGGTAATTTATGTGGAAGTCATTGCTTTCTTGGTCAGCGATAGGTACTTTTTTGTTGCCTTTTTACTGTTATGACCATCCGTTGAACTGCCTATCAACTTTTTCAGCCAATCCAAAACTAACTGAAATTTGAAACTTCATGAAGGCATTTGCACTAGGATATCCCAAGGAACTTACATTGTCCAGTAAGACAAATTCCGTTAAGGTTTGAAAAATAAGAGGTCAAAACATATAATTGCATAATAATATAAAATAGCAAGAATATAATTCTTCTTGTTGTAATTTTGTTCAGTGGCATTGCTAATAAGGGCAAGCTGTCATTAATGTCTAAATTACTGGTTGTGGTATGTTGTACTCAATCATGTTGCCTTCATACTTTCCTTTGATGTATAAGTTGTCATGTGTTGCAGGCGAGAAAGATGCAGGAAAGTGGCTGGAAACCACGATGGTTTGTGAAAGATAAAGGGACTGAGACATATCGGTACATAGGAGGATACTGGGAGGCTAGAGAAGACCGCAAGTGGGACGGATGCCCTGATATCTTTGGCCAAGTTCCCAGCGATCCAACTACTGATTAACTCAGCAATTTATGAAGTAAACAAGGTTCTCCTCTTCCAGTTTTACCTTCTAGTTTCTTTTCTATTTCTTATCTCCTTTCGTTTCTTGTGAACTGCTCGCAATTTTTGAGCAACCAAAATGAATCTTAGGCCATAAAGAGGAGAACTAACAAGTATAGTGTTTTGTTTTATAAGAATAAACACAAAAGTTGTGATCTTCCAATTCTTTCAGTTCATCCATGAAACCAAGCCGTGTGCAAGTGATCTTGTTCTTGCCACCCTTGAGTTTCATCTCAGGTTGCTTAGTTTTGTACCTTCATGAAATTGTATGTTTATCCAGTGTTCAAAAACTAGTCCAGATGGTCTGTTCATACCAATTCTCTTTTGAAAATCAGAGAAATTCAGAACCTGCTCGACTATTTCCAAACCTCTTGGAATCGACAGAACCTAGTGTGATGCATAACATTGATGCAATTCAAAATTTCTCTTTATGTAGTAGATTTCAGAACCTAGTGGAATCGACAAAACTATTGGAAGAACCTTCTTGCACCTATGCCAATTCTTTAATGCTCTTGTCCATTTGTCTTATTTAATTTGAACTGCAATCAAAAGGTATTCATTAGGTTCTCATTCTTATGTGAATTACTTCAGTTGGCTTCAGGTATGTTTCAGTTTACCCAATTTAGTTATAGTTAAAATTTTCTTTTTAAAGTTTATATTCACTGAACGGTTGCAATTAGTAAAATACCTTTGTGAAGTATTCAAAGGTGATCTATTGAACATTTGGGGGTTTCCCCCTTTTTTTTAAAGGAAATGCTCTTCAGTTTGGAAGTGTTTCTTTAAAAGGTTTATACAGAGGCCAGTATTTAGCATTATTGTGTTTACTTCAGAGATTATGACAAGTTTGAGTTAAAGCCACCATTAATTTATTTACATGTAATCTAGAATTTAATTTACATTGGCAAGAGAAAGGATCTGATTTCTAACGGAAAGAAAGAGGCGGAGGTTCTCAGAGCTTATTTAACATGCTTGGAGATTCGTGCAGCGAGATTAATCATATACGTTCGTAGATAGGTAGAACAAAAAATAGAGGAGCCCCATCAGAGGTGTGCATTCAGCAATCAGCGCTACTATGTGAGACGTCGAGCGCGGTCAGATTCACTAGATTGTGCGGCCAGGAGTTACCCGTCAGCCGATCTAATGGCTGGGGTGCGTGCCCTAGGAAGAAGTGGTTCGGCAGGAAGCAGAGGTGCTCAGGGGATCGCCGGCAGCGCGCCAGGCGGAGGTGGCGATGAGGGGCCGCGTGTGCCAGCCGAGGGTGAGGCACCCGTCGTTCTCCTCCACCCGGTAGCCTTCGCCGCCGGAGAAGAGGGCGAGGAGCATGCTCGCCTGCTTGAAAGCGTTGGATCCGATGGGGACGGAGTCGAAGCCGGCACGGGACATGCGCGCGCGCCACTGCGGCAGAGTCTCGTGCCGCTCTGTTCGTTCCGCCCCTTCGCACGCCACCACGTTGTAGATCTGACGGCCCAAGTAGATCTCCGCCATCGCTTGGTCATGCCCGCCCACTTCGACGGCGGCGGGCGGCGAGGCGCCCCCCTCCAGCGAGTCGAACATGGTGGAGTAGTAGTGCAGCGCCTCGGTGAACCGATCCAGGAACGCCCTGCCGTTATGGTTCGCCTCCTGTTCCACCACGGTCACGATCCGCGGCCGTACCGCGCGGATCGTCCCCAGCACCTTCTCCAGCGCCCCTGGGCGCGCAAGCAGTCGATGCAGCTCGAGGATCGAGTTCACAGCTACCACCTCCGGCTCGTCGTCCTCCACGCCGCCGCCGTCCGCTTCCGGACCGAGAAGCATGTAGGGATCCAGATCCGCGAGGCTAGCGGCCACAAAGCCGCGGTACCGGAAGTCGACTCGGATGGTCTTCGCGAGCTGGGCGAGTTTCCAGCCCACCTCCTGCAGAGCGTCAGAGTTGTCGGGCTGCGGTGGGCCGATTCCGGTGAGGCGAAATGACGGCGGGCCTCCTTGGCGGAGAGCCAGGGCT
>JBBMJZ010396790.1:0-13836 GCA_037833815.1 Zingiber zerumbet
AAACAAGGTTTAGGTTATATTGTATTCCCTATAACCTTGGTTATGTGATTACCAAGTAATCACATAACCAAGGTTATAACTGATAACTTGAACCAAACGCACCCTAAAGGTTATCTAAAGCTCGCAAGTCACAAGTCCATCAAACTAGCTAATTAATCACCAGAAATGCACGAACTAAGTTTTAAACAAGGACACTGTACGATTCAAATCCAACACTTGAGGAATAAATTAAAATGGTGAAGACATCTGTATCGACTACAAGTTAGCAGCAGTACTGAATAAACAGAAAAAACAAAATACTAAAATTCCATTTCAATGCAGTTAGCGACGTTAGAGGATATTTCGACTGGGAACTCATCGGACGTATTGCTATTGCGACTTTTCAGCTTTTGCAATGCCACCTGCTTTAATTTCTCCATCATCTCCTTCTGATCTGAGAGAAACGCTCGAAACGTCTTCTTGGGAAAGGCCATCCGTAATTTAATCAGCTCTGCTACGTCCGTAGAGTCAGGAAGCAAGCGATCGTCCCTTGCTGTTTCATTGGCGTTTTGTATACGCGTGGGACCTACACGTATATCAAAGTGGGTATTGCAGTCATTGCACTTGTTGAGAAACTGGGTCAATATCATAGTTGACCATCGATCTTTCAGATTGAAATTAAGGTTGAAGATCATGACGTTCTCTCTGTATCTCGGAGAATGAATAAATCTATTAATCCCGTTTTTTGCTGCTAATATCTGTCAATCAAAGTAAATTAATTACGTTAAGAGTATGCATAAAAATTAAGAAATCAATCGATCGATCGATCTTCTCTCACATTTGGGGTTCTGCTAGAATTCAGCATGAGCCAAGCGGTATCAGATGAATAAGCAGCTCCCAGAAACGTCATCATTGCATCCGGAGGATCTTGCGGCGGATTGAGGAGGAAAAATAATGATGCGTTTCGGACCTTGGGCGCTTCGATGCGCAGCTCAGTAGCGACGTCGACGGTGAGCGACTCGAGCTTTGGGCAGCGGAGGTAGATGGAGCAGATGCTAGTATTCCTCTGTAACAGGACTAGATGCTTAATGGAGGCAGAGTGGATGCATAGGTTTTTGTTGTAGTGTTCGGAGCAACATCTGAGATGCAGAGTCTTGAGGAAAGGGCAGGAGGCGAGGACGGAGTGCAGGAAAACTTCCTCGCCAAGGATGCAATCTTCCATTTTGAAGGAGGTGAGAAGGGTGGATGCGATGGGCGGAAGGGGGCGGCCATCAGGGAGGCTCACAATCATTCTGTGCAAAGTGAGACTCCTCAGCGACTTGATGCCCAAGAAGCCCAAAGTTTCACAGGGACTAAAATAACTATTTTCCTCGGAGTGTTCGAGGATTAAGTCTTGCACGCCCGCCTCGACGAGGTCGTGGACGAGCATCTGCTCGAGGGGTTCAGGTAAATCGGTGACTCTGCAGAAGACGACGCGGCATTGGCGGATCAGGGAATGGGGAAAGGCGAACCCTTGGTGGACGTCGTCGTCGTCGTCGAAGCCGCCGTAGGGCCTCCGGACGAGGAGGCAGAAGGTGTCGAGTCTGGGGATGGAAGGGAGGAGGCGGTAGAAGCGGGAGCAAACGGCGGAGAGGGCGACGCGCTGCTTGATGGAGAGGAAGGAGAGGATGGAGATGAGAAGGTCGTCGTGGAGGGCAGTGAGGCGGTCCTCTGGCGCGCTTGCCTGCTCACAGCGGTCCTCATAGTAGTCCGTCATCAGTCGATAGAGCAAAGGGGCAAAAGATGAAATCGATCGCCCCAGCGCGTCCGCCACACCCGATCACAAGCCATCACGAGGAAGGTAAATCACGGCAACCGGCAACCGAGAGGACAAGTGGATGGAGTGAGGTACACAGGATCCGGGGAGCAAAGGCTTCCCCTCGGGATCAATCTGTCTGTGATCGCCTGCCTTCTCACTATTTTTATCGCCGGAGGGATCCTGAAGCTGTCGGGATATATATATACAAACGCTGTTTAGGATAGGGTTTAGGGTTTAACAGATGAGGAGCAGAGTAATAAGGAATAAGTCTTAACGAGAAGACTTGGTTATTAGATTTTCCTGCTTTTTACTGAATCTAAGTTTTTAAAATTACTAAATCAACGTAAGTTAATTTTAAAATTAATAAATTACGTATTTATTTTTTATTTTACCTTTATTAGACAGACTAATATATATTTTAAATCAATCTAATTAATTTTATTCTATACTAATTCATCCAAATTTTAAATAAATCAGTCAACAGATTAATTAATTAATTAATTTACATATATTACAAATTACCATGCTCAATTAACAAACAATTTTTCCCACCTCCATCATTTGGAGGCTTTGAACTGACCTAATAAATAAATTATAGAAAAAAATACGGTATTAAATATTTTGAAATAGTAATTAATTAGAATAAATCTTATTGGAACACATTGTTAACTTATTAGATTTAGTTCATTGTTTTTTTAATTATTCTTTTACATCTATTACAACGTCAATTAACTTAAAATTATATATAGTAAAAAAATCTAACACATATTAATCGTTCAGCCATAGATAATTATGACCATAGCCCTATCAATATTAATGTGAAAGGAGTTTAAGAACCATTAATTTGCGGATGCAATGTTTATCTAATTTAACTTTTAATTTTAATTTTTATATAAAATTATTTTTTTTAATGTAGATTATTTGTGAGGGATATTGATATTCCTATTTTTATTTATATGTTTATATTATTGTTAACTAATCCAATAAATATAATATAGAAAAAAATACGGCTTTAAATCTTTTGAAATAACAATTAAGAATAAATCTTATGAGAAAAATTGGTTATTAGATTTTGTTTTTTTTTATTAGATTAGGTTATTAACTTACAATTACTGTAAAAACTCTAATACTTACTGATATATGGTATTCGGTATATTTCTCGAGTGCCTTGGCTTTATGCTCGATTATCAATTCTACCAATCATCTAGACTTGGTGCTTAGATTCCAAGTTACACTCAGATTCCAAGTTACACTGAGAATCCCACCCCAGTGCTTATATTCCAAGTTACACGGAGCACCTAGCCTCGATGCTCAGATTCTAGGTTACACCGAGCACCCAAACCCTGTGCTCAAATTCCAAGTTACACCAAGCACCTAGCCTCGGTGCTTGGATACCAGGTTACACCATGCTCAGATGTCAGCTACCATCGGGTATTAGGCTTTGAAACACTTGTCTAGAAGTACGTCATGCCTTCTGAATGGAGGATGTCGTCGTGGATGTCGGATCTGGCACCCCTAATGCTCCTCCTCCAAATGTGTGGTGTTCAACGAATGGTTAGGTAGCTAAAGTTTGTCAGATTTAGTTCCCTAGCTGTCTTCCTCCATATTCATGGCATTCAATGAATGGAGAGACAGTTAACAGTTGTCGGATTTGGTCTTTTCACTAATTTATACGAGAAAGGAGGAGCGTGAGATATCTGACGTGAAGATGCTCTTCTGACATCTATATAAATACTAAAGAGGACAAGCCAGATGGACAATGGTTTTCTTCTTCTTGCAAGTGGAGACAATTGTTTTCGACTAAGTTTTCTTTTTCTTCTTTCGTTTTCTTCTTCCTCTAGTTTTAGACCTCTACAAAACCCTAGTTTTCTTCTGTCGATGATTAACTTGAGCGTTAGAGTGACCGTGTTGATAGAGTTAGCCAGTCATTAACTTGTGATACCTTTCAGGCTACGGGCTCACGTGAATTTAGAGGGTGATCTGGGTGTCTGAAGATAAGGAGCCCGATCGAATAGAAAAAGATACCTTCAAAGTCCCCTCGTAGAGCATTCAAGACAATATACATAGATATTTATGATTATCTTTCCATTACATGGATAATATTATGTGATAATGACTTTATTCGAGATTAGCATGTCGTGCCTACATGGTCATACATCGGCTCAATATATGATACATGTTCCAAGGCCTCGAGCCAAAGGATCAATCACTTGAGTTAGGTCCCCATTTCTGGATGATCAGCATGGTACATAGTATCAGCTGTATGTATTAAGGAGCTCAGTAACACTCCACTCTCAGTTCCTCAAACTCTCCCTTATCGAGTTCCTGCGATTATTGACCATGAGCAGTTGTAACATACGATCGTTACAACGGTCCCTTCATTATCATCATTTTTGGCCAGTAATAATGGAACATAATTAATAATCGATAATATATGATTAATAATATATGATTAATAGCTAAAATGGTGGGACGGTCCTTAGTACTTCTAGAAGATCATGATAAGAATCTTTACATATGTCTAACAACATATTAATACATATTATTGGCATAGGTATTGGTATAGAGAACACAATAAAATTTAATTTTAATATTAGTAAATAGTTTAAAGTTAAATTGTATTGTGATCTAATCAGGTTGACTAAGTGTACAAGTAGCTCAACAAAAAAAAAGTCTAATAAAGCAAGTTGAATGAATCTACTAGCAAGGCAGGTAAAAGTCTAGTGGAAAGTAGAAAAAGGAAAAGCCCAAGACTAGTCCAGGCATCTGGAATGGACTATAAAAGCACATTTGACTAGGAGCCTAAAACATCAATTACTACTCTTTTTCTATGCTTAAACAACTCTCGTGCTACTTTGAAACTCCACTACATTGAAATGTTACTATGATAATAATTTCTAAGTCTATACTCTTTTTGAGTAATTATCGGTACAGTTGTTCATTTACTATTTGTTTTATTTCTTTATTTGTAATAGGATTTCGTTGTACTTATCAAATCTTTAGCGGTTACTGAACAAAAGTAATCAACAATTAAGAGTCTTGGACTAGTAGCACAGACAGACTGTGAACCCAATAAAAAAAAAGAAGTGTAAATATTGTTTGTTTTAATTTCATTTCCACAATGAAACTCTAATTTTCATACCTTCTATTATCCAGCACACCCTTGATAACTTAAGAATCATAGGCATCTTATCATAAATAATTTATCATCCTTCTGACGTTTATTTTTGGGTGTCAAAATTGAACTAAACCTCCACTTTGATACCTACCAAGTCGGTTGACACACATTCAAACTAGATTAAATCTGATGGGGGCGCTGCTATAGTATAACAATAACAACAATAATAAAGTCTTTTCCCACTAGATGGGGTCGGCTGCATAAATCCTTTTACGCCATTGAGCTCTATCTCCTAGTATATCATCATCCATATTTAAATAAATTTTATTTTGTTTTATTGTCGCTAACCAAGTCTTTTTTGGTCTTCCTCTTCCTGATTTGATATGCATATTTAGCATATTTTTACATCGTCTAACTGGATCATTTATTGGTCGTCTAAGTACATGTCTGTACCATCTTAAACGTGTCTCTCGGAGTTTTTCCTCAATAGATGCAACACCGACTTTCTCTCTAATGCTCTCATTTCTTAAAACTAAAAAACAAATAAATAAATTTAGGAGATTCTACTTTTCTCTATGAGAGCTTTGTATTCATTTTAATGTTGCATCAATCAGTATCAAAGTTTGAAACTTGAGTCAGCTTGATACTTCCTTACCCTATTCATATCATCGTTCATTTTCCCAACTACTCCATTGTTGTTCCACCAACCTTCCCAACAATATAGTGATTGCATGTAACAACAATCATTCTGATCCAGCATGGTCGCGCCTCCATCTACTTGTGTTTTTCTGTTTTCTGATAATTGATGCTAGTGAACCTAAAGCACGACACACCCTGCATCCTTCATCCACCACTCATGCATGAGACGCGACCATGCTCAATCAGAACTATTGTTGTTAAATGCAATCACTATATTTGTTGGGAAGGTTGGTGGAACAACAACAATCAAGTGGTTGGGAATATGAACGATGATATGACTAGGGAAAGGAAGTATCAAGTTTCAAACTTTGATACTGATTGATGCAACATTAAGATGAATACAAAGCTCTCATAAAGAAAAGTAAAGTTTTTTTTTAATAAAATTGACTTTTACATAGGATAGTGAGATACTTTTATACGCTTGATCTACGAAAAACTAAAAAAAAAT
Source organism: Zingiber zerumbet (assembly GCA_037833815.1). NCBI lineage: Eukaryota > Viridiplantae > Streptophyta > Magnoliopsida > Zingiberales > Zingiberaceae > Zingiber > Zingiber zerumbet. The sequence goes on from JBBMJZ010396790.1 coordinate 6,043, forward strand.
TAGGAGATATTATATCACCATTGATTGACTACTAAAAATGGATGAATTACAAAAAATCTTGTCTAATTTACAATTTTGAATATTGTTTTTCAAACTACATCATTAGAAAAACTAATATAATTTGTTGAAATATTTGGTGGTCGGTAATCACAAAGAAACCCTTAAACACATTTTTTTTTTGTCCACTTAGTTGATGATGTTATTCATCTTAGCTATAGATGTTACTAAGATGGATAATTTTTACAAATGTATTTATCATCTTGTCATCAAGTTGTGTTTGTCCGAACTATTTAGAGTCAACTACATGCTATATCACTAATAGTATTCATATGAATCAAATGATTTTTTATTATGTCGACCAATATTTTCTTTGTTATTCATTACTCTTTACACCTTTCAGTCTAATAGATTCAACTATCCAAACTATATAATTTATTAGTTGCTTTTCAACATAGCAAAGCATCTTAGTATATTGTCTCCCACATTATCTTCTAATAGAGTTGTGAACTAAAAATGTAGATTGAAGGAGAAAATGATCTAAAACTGAAGCTATTGTCATTCTTTTTTACTTTTGCTGAAGTTGGTCTCTTCATTTTCATGTGTCTCTTGGAATCAACAATCTCTTTGAGAATTTTCAAATTCTTGCATCATAATACAATCCTTGGAGTTGCGGTTGTTTCTTTTGCAAACTCGCTAATTGAATTGTTTTTTGATGTAGGAGGATCCAAATATTTTTATTATTATTTTTGGCAATTTTTATTTTTTGGTAATTTTTGTTTTTTGGTATTTTAGGTATTTTTGGTAATTTCTATCTTTTTAGATTTTTGTATTTTTGGATTTTGAGTCTGTTTAGAGGTTTTAGGATGATGAGTCTTTTTCCTTTTCATTAGGATTTTTTTCCTTTCTTTACAAGATAGAAATTGAGGTCTATATGTTAGAATTTCTGTCCTTTTTTTTTGTGTCTTGGGATTTAGTCTACAGAAACATGTGTTTAGTTATTTGAGGAATAATCCTCGGTTATTAAATGAAATTTTCTTTTTTTTTTCAGAAAAATCTAGAGGGCGGTGGTTTTCTCTTCTTGCCTTCTTCTCAATTTCCACTTATCGTCAGCCTATAGAATAATCGCTATCCTACCCGACGTCAGTTAGTATTAGAGTTGGAAGGTTTCGATTGAGGAAGTCGAGCGTGAGATCCAATAGAAGGTCGTCGTGATCGTGGTCGTGTCAGGCAGGTTCAGGCTGAGGAAGCCTCGCCTCATGGTCGTAGCACCCAAGACGAGATTGAGGATTTAGGGTTTATGGTTTAGATACAAGTTGCAGATGTAATCTAGCGTCTAGCGACACAAAATCTTGAAGATCGTGAGATCTCAAATAAGAGATTTAAGTCTTTTTTCGAGAATCCTTATCACCAGCGGGCTACATACCATGAACGTCGTGGTCAGGAGGAGCCTTATGGAGACCTCGATTTTAGGGTAGATTTGCCCGAATTTTCTGGTACGTTACAAGCAAAGTGCTTCGTTGATTGGATCAACGAAGTGGAGTGGATTTTCGACTATAAGCAAGTTTCGGATCGGATGAAGGTTAAGCTGATTGCCATCAAACTCAGGGGTAGAGCATCGGCGTGGTGGGAGCACTTGTGATGTTCACGAGACCTATAAGGCAAAGCCAAGATCAAGGATTGGGAGAAGAAGAAAAAGAAGTTGAAAAGTCAATTTCTTACCTTTGGTTACACTCAAACTTCATTCCAGGGAGATTAGGCTTCACCATGGAGGACGTTGGCTTCGACGCTCGAGATAATTTGGATGGGTCTGAAGATGATTTAGAGGAGGAATTTGATCCATAAGAAATTGAAGAGGAATCTCAATCTCAAATTGGAGACGAGACTGAGGCGACTAGCGAGTTAGTATATGATGAGGTATTTTATGATGATGACCCTGAGACTAAAGTCGTTCGCAAGAGTCTGTTGATTTTCAAGGATGAATAGAAAATATAATGGATATAGCCTTTCAAAAAGAAATGAGGAGAACACATCAAACAGAATGGATGCTATCTTCCATACATTGAGGAATGAACAACATGGACATCTCTTCAGTATGTGGTTGGATGATATTCATCAACATGGTGCATCTAATGCTTCTGCAGTGCATGAAGGGATTGAAGAAATGCTTGTTTCCCAATTGCAACAACCTACACCTGCACCAAACCAAACTATACATCTGCAAGGAAAACATGAACCAAGCCAGTTGCAAACATCAGAGGTTGAAGTTAGGGATGAAATAGAAGCAAGAGGTACTGAGAATCATGAGAATATTGTTATCCCTTCACAAGCAATAGATGTCTGTCCTAATACTGGTATTGGAGCCACCCATGGTGATTTTATTCAAGACAATGAAGTATCTAGTGCATGCTGATGCTGTTGTCAGAGATATTGAAGCAGTGAGCCAAGCAAGCAGTGGCAGTGGAGCGACAATAGGTGACAACCTTTGTAGTTTGGAAGTTGAAATAGGAAGTGATGCCATGTGTGAGCTGCTTGAGACAATAACTATAGATTATTCTGATGCATTCATGGAAAGTGTGATGCTGTTTGTGATAGTCTGATTGATCAAAAGGAACTTTCTGGTTATCAAGATCTATTTGTTTTGAAACAGTTAGAATATCTTGAGAAACGACATCTCAAAGACTTGATCAACAAGCACTGTAAGTTCATCAGCTTCTACCCCGCGATCACCCGAGCTCGATTTGAGGAGTTCAACATGGACCCATTCAAGAAGTGCATGGAGCTGATGGAGAAGTGTTTGAGCGACACAAAGATGGACAAGAGCAGTGCCCATGATATCATGCTTGTTGACGGATCGACGAAGATTCCCAAAGTCCAATAGCTGCTAGTAGATTTTATGGATTTAGTACAAGATGATTTTCTTTTTGGGCTACCACCTGAAACTACTCTAAACTAGAGGACGAGTTCTTTCAACCCGGGGTTACTGATGCAGGAGGATTCGAAGATTTTCATTATGATTTTTGGTAATTTTTATTTTTTTGGTTTTTTTTGATATTTTAGATATTTTTGGTAATTTCTATCTTTTATATTTTTGGATTTTGAATCTGCTTAGAGATTTTAGGATTATGAGTCTTTTTCCTTTCCGTTAGTGTCTTAGGATTAGTCTATATAAACATGTGTTTAACAGTTTGAGGAATAATCCTCGATTATTAAATAAAATTCTCTTTTTTCGGAAAAATCTAGAGGACGGCGGTTTTTTCTTGTCTTCTCCTCAATTTTCACTTCTCATCAGCCCGTAGGAAAATCACTATCCTACCTGACGTCGTTGTTGGTTTGCTTCTTGGTTGTAGCTTCTTTCTTTTCTCTTGAATATACCACTTTGTTCTTCTGTTTGAGCTTTTATTCTCAGGTTTATTGCGCTTTGTTTGGAATGTTTGCTCAAGGGGTCAAGTAGCGGACCTGTTGATTCTTTCCTCAAATACTTGAACTCATTAGCTCATTAAAAGTATGTACAGAGAGAAGTCTTTGATGGTCATATGTTGGAGGAAGACTTTTAAGAATCTTTTGAGCAATTCTCCTATCTTCAACAGTGTTGTCATGACTTCTAATTTGATTGACAATTTTGTTAACTCTAGTGAGAAAATCTTGCATACCTTCAACTTCATTCATTTGTACGTTGTCAAAACTTTTCCAAAGTGACTGCAGCTTCAAGGAGACTCTCCTTGTTTTTTTGGAAACCTTGGATGAGAATATCCCATGCATCTTTGCTTTTATTTTTTCTCTAAATATTCGAGGGAAGATGCTTTTACTTATATCTTGTTGAAAATATTGAAGAGCACTCGCATCCTTTTTCATGTCTGACCAATTAATTGTAGCATTTGTTGATTTGCATATGAACTCTCTATTAACGGTCCCAGATGTTTTGAGAGAAATGAAAATAGTTTGCATTTGGCTACACTAGTAAATCAAATTGCTCATCATAACAATGGAAACTTTGTTGGCACTTATAAGAATAATAGTACAATCAAGAAGATACAAGGAGTAATTTTCATTGCATTGCAATTTTTCTTGCTCAAGATTGCATTCGATGACATCTATTTATACACAAGAATGGAAAATACTAGACCACTTAATGAATTTCCTAGGAAGACATGTAAAAGTTTGAGATCTTCAATGTAGCATAAATCAAAGGATTTATTGCATGCACCTAAAGATTACAAATTAATCTTTTTAATTCTCAATACATTTCTTTGATTTCCCGATACATGCTTCAAAGTTCAAATAGTTGAAGGATAAGTTTTGCCTTTATGTATCCGGAGAGAATCACTTCGTGATAATGTCTTGGTACATCAGTGAATTGGTTAGTTCTTGTCCTTCAAAACATGGCATTGAGGAACAACTAGATGTAAGTAGGAATGGGTATATTTAAACTTGGAAAAAGCCTTTTTTCCAAGTCTACTCACAATGTGCCAACTTGCCTTTATGAAGGTTGTAAAAGTGTGTCAGCATGCATAATTATGTTTTATTTTAAGATTGGAATTAGATCATGATGCTTTACGATCCTAAACAAAAGGTTTCTCAAAATATGTCATATTCCACATACTTCAGTTCTCACTGTATACATTTTGTCCATTTGGACGATCATGTAATCAATTGCAAGATTGTCCATGGAAAAGGGCCCTTGTTCAAGTCACCGTCAGAAACTATAATCATACTGTTCAGATTTTGGCCACTTTATTATTTGCAAGTCATTTTTGGTGCACCCAAGCTGATTTATCTTTGTTTTTTGGTTCAAGTAACGCCATATACTTAAGAAAAATGGAAATGCCTCATTTTCGTCATGGTTTTAGATCTCATTTCCTGTGGATCGTCACAGATGAAATGTGTCATTCCATTGGTGGACCAAAATGAAAACCAAGTTTGCATGAAAACCCAAAGCTAGGTCAATATGGTAACAATTTATGTGAGCTAGCATGGCTCGACACTGGATGGTATTGTTCCATGCTAATACCAAAATTGGTATCCAAGTTGAAATTCTAAACCTTTTATCAGTATCATCACAACTTTTTTAGGTTTTCTCTTGCTGCAGGAGTAACATTAGTTGTGTTTATTCTGTCCAGTATCTTACTATACTGAAAAACTTTACGCTTAATTTTCTATTGCCAGTAAGAACTTCAGTAAAGTGACTCATTAGATATTCTTTGACAGGAAAGGGGGAAACTCTACCTATATATTCATTAAAAAGTAATCACATGAGAATTTAATTACGAGAAAATTGAGTCCATTTGAATTGTTCCTGCCGCTTTGAGGATTTACTAGTTCTATCCTTTTTCCTAATAAAGAAGTCTTCACTCTTTCATATATGAACTTTTGTAATTTGCCACTGTACTAAGGTTTATATATGGGAACTGAACTCAAGTCTGAGCCATGTCTTCCAAATAGCATAGTAAGTTGGCTCACTACAACATTGTACTAAAAAGGCTATGTAGTACACTGCTGTTGATTGACATGATTAGTACTTGTGTATAGACACAAATAGACTGGTAAAAGAATTAGTTGTTGCTGTTTAATGTTTCACTGTGACTGAAACCTTGATGCTTGTTTATATATGTTTTGGTTTTTGTAGTATGGACGATTTGTGAAACCCGCATTTGATGATTTTGTTCTCCCATCAAAGAAATATGCTGATGTGATCATACCACATGGAGGTGATAACCATGTAGCCATTGATCTCATTGTACAACACATCCGGACAAAGCTTGGTCAGCATGATTTATGTAAAATCTATCCCAATGTGTTTGTCATTCAGTCAACATTTCAGGTGACTATCTTTCTTCATCTGCTTTACCCGAATATTTGTTGCATTGAGCAGATGTTGTGACTTTCTCTTTTAGCCTGTCATGGCATTATAATATATACAATGCTTCCTAAGCTTATTTTAACAGATACGAGGAATGCATACACTTATTCGTGATAGGGACATAACGACACCTGATTTTGTCTTCTATTCTGATCGCGTCATACGTCTGGTAAATTTTGCATAATTTCCATTTTAAGCTATTTCAATGAATACAGTGTTAGTGTCAGTTATGTTGAGTTCATAGCAGGAAACATTATCACTCTTATAATACAAAAGAATATTTGTCAGGTTGTGGAGCATGGTCTTGGTCATTTGCCATTCACTGAGAAGCAGGTGGTCACACCAACAGGTATTGTATAACTCTACAAGAATAGCTGCTTTATTGTTTTGAACCTGTTCAATCCAATTGTTCAATCTGATTAAACATTCTAGAACATTTGACCCAATTTACTTAATTACTTATCCTAGGTGATTTTGTATGATATATAAGTGAATTCATTGAAAAGTCACTAAACCATATATACAATGCCATGCTTAGAAGTGTCACTTAGGATCAACTGACACAGTTGAAACGTATGGTTTTGGTAGTTGATTGATATTGAGAATATGTTGCCATGGGTGAATGTCATTATCCCACCCATGCTGATATAGTTGCAGTGATACCAATTGTGATTGGCTTGTGGTGTAATCTTTAAGTTAGGAGACTTAATTTCCTTATTGATAAAAATTTGAGAAGAATGTGGTTTAAGTTAAGAAAATTTCCTTCTTGTTTAGGGGGAGAAGGATTTTTGAATTTAAAATTCCTAGCTAGAGGGAGCATAAGGGCAAGGGACGCTAGCTTAGCTCCTATATTTTCATGCATTATTTACCTAACTCAAACATATTGCCAAACAATGAAAAAGATTTGAAAAATGGTGTAATCGTTCCTTAAGTGATCACGTTTAACCTTAGGTTTTGATGTTTAGGTGGAGTTTAAGCTGGGACTTGTGGTTGTGTTTAATGTGTAGTTTGAGTTATGTTGAACTTGGACATGGAGACTACTTGGCACAATCAAAGTCTTGGTTACCCAGTGGCTTGAGGTTTGTGGAGATCAAAGAAGGGTCACATATGATATTTGAGGGTGTCACAACCCGAAGGCTTCCATCCCTATATAAGGAATAACATCCCTACTCGGATAGTATCCATTACTGTATTAAAACCACAAGTAATACGCCTAAGGTTGCACCAAGTTATAATACACATGAAGACTTAATCATTTATTAATAATATAAAAAACAAAATAATGACCCTCCTATACTCACGAGTGGCAAAAGCAGACTCATGCTGACAATGAAACAAATACACCAAAGTATCAAAACACCAAAATGGATAAAGTAAAAAAATCCGTCCATTAAATATCAAAGAAAATAAATTGATTGGGCTATAATAGAAAACATTTTCAATACTATCACTAGGCATCTTAGAGTAAGACCAACCTGTAATAGTGTCTAACCTCGGATATTGCCTCAAGTCTGCAAATCTAAAGGTCAAAGGAAAAGGGGGAGTGAGCACATAGTACAAAGTGGAAAAAGAAAAGAAGTACATGAAATAAAATTATATAAGGCAACAACAAATTATAGCTTCTATTTTTCTTGTTATTATTACTCTTTTTTCATTATTTTTTTTCCATTTGCTTCTTAATTAATTTCATCGATTCTACTTTATTCGAGAATCAACATAATTTATTAAGTGGGTGAATGACCTGCAATCAAAAGATGTGTCGTATATGAATAAGTGAATGACTTGCAATCCATCTTATGTGAGAACACATCATATATAATGTCACGCCCCGGAGGAGTCCCTATCCGAAGAAATTTCGACAGCATCTCCCCCGTACGGGTGACAATCCCCGAGGGAGTCCCTGTCCGAAGAAATTTCGGCAGCATCTCCCCTGTACG
>JBBMJZ010396804.1:0-13836 GCA_037833815.1 Zingiber zerumbet
CGACGAAAAGACTCACTGGAGAATCACCGAACTGCTGGAGATTAGGGGAAAAGAAGTCCAAGTCGCGCATGGGGAAAAGTAAAATCGGGGTGTCCTAATTCTAATCGGACTTACTGATGGAATCCTTATTCGGTCTGTATGTCTATTTGATATCATTGACGGAATCTATATTTCGTTCATAATTCTATTTTATATTATTGACAAAATAATAATTCCGGCTGGCAACGCCTTCCTGACGAAAATCAAATTCTATTGATAAATATTGACGGAATTTGAGTTCCATTGGAAATTTTAACAATAAAATAATAAATCCATAGGTAGCCCTAAGTGGTCCGATGGAAATCAAATTCCGGCGGTACGGTATGGGTAGAACAATCCAGATTTTTGTTGTAGTGTTCTATCAAACCACACTCAACAAAGATATTCAAATTCTAGAGTAACAGTGAGTACATTAATTGACTGTTCGATTCGATTTGCCTCTCTTAACAGAAAACATATATATTGTACATTTAACCTCGAGTTGAAATTTCAATCATGATGTATATATACCTCCAGTTTTTCTTTTTCTCCTGCTTTCCCTGCCGACAATCTGAGTGATGCGAGGGCCTCGTTGTAAAGTTTCTTCTTCAGGCGCAAGTACTCAGGCCAAGTAACGCCTCGGTACGCTGGACCCCGGCCGGATCCCATCAGCTTCCTAATGGGAGAGATCTTCAACTCCGCCGGAGGGCCACAGAAGTACGCCACCGAGATGCGAGCCCGCGTCCTGTCAACGACCGCCCGGTGCACCACGCTTCGGAACCGACCGTTGGACATCACCTGAAAGAGATCGCCAACGATGACGACCAATGCCCCCGTAATTGGCGCCACCGCCACCCACCGGGCTACGCCGCCACCGCCGCCATCCTGCAGGAGCTGCAGCCCGGCCACGCCGCTGCTCTGGTGGATGATGGTGACGAGGCTGGAGTCCGTGTGCTCCGCGAGCCCCATGGCTCGGTCGGGCTCCGGGCAGCGCGGGTAGTAGTTGAGCTGTAGCGCTGGAACCGCCTCATGCTGGGCTTTTAGCGGACCAACCCAGCTAATTTACTCCTCGCTGAGGCCCAAAAAAAGCAGCATCGAGTGCATCAATCTCCGCGCTAGATCGTCCATCCGCCTGCTGTATTCCTCGATCGCGCCACTGCATGAATGAAACAAGGCCATCAGTAGCGGAACCCGCTGATTAATTTTTTGCTAAATTGAAGTGACGCACCAAAAGTCTTGATGCCCGTCGGGCCAGATCTTGCGGGCGTCCTCGCGAGGGGAGCCGACGACGGTGAACCCTTCCGACCAGAACTGCTTCGAGAAGAACTTGGAGATGAAGGCGGAGCCGTAGCCGGTGGAGGTCCCGTCGCAGCGCGCGGCCCTCAGCTTGTGGTCGGCGGAGAGCGAGAAGAGGCGACGGCCCTGCTCCTCAACGCGGCGGAGCAGCTCGACTGGGACGCCGTGGCCCGTCAGCAGGAAAGCGCCCCACTCCTCGCAGGCACGGCCGACGAGGCGGACGGCGTCGGGGAGCGCGAGATCGACCACGGGAACGCGGTCGTCGACGCCGTAAGGCCGGTCGTGGAGGGTGGGCCACGCGTGTGTCTCGGGGACCTCGGCCAGCCCCGTGAGCTCCGGTTGGATATGCGCGGCGACCGGCGAGAGAAGGCTCGGCAGAGCAATTAACGGAGACAGATCAGGAACTAGCTGATTCATGGAGAAATATAGCAAAAGTAATTACATTTTTAGGAAATTACAGATTTAAAAAACAGATCAACAAGTTCAGAGAAATGAGGTAACATAATGCATGGATTGGTCACACGGAGGAGCAGAAAGTTGAAGATAAATCAAGAGTAGAAAGCAGAGAATTGGAAAGAAAACAAAGGAGTAAAGAAAATTGGAAAAGAATATAACAATATGATGGTTATCAGTACTGTTTTTCTTTGTTGTCGTGAAGTCACTCGTAAGAGCAAACGGGGCCCTATAATTAACCAAACTTTACCATGTGCCGTGTCTTACTGTCTTGTGTGGGAACAGATCCATCTGGACAATCAGCTCCTTAATTTGCTTATGTTGTTGCCTCTTTGGAAACAGTGTGCGCTGATGGACCGGGACGACTTTTTTTTTCCTTGCAGGCGTCACCCTTTTATTGCTTTGGTTGTATTATGTAATTAAATATGTATTATTATATCTGGCTCTTAATTCCTACCTAATTTATTCAGTTCATTTAATTGTTCTAATCAATGCTATCCGTTCTGTCGTCGGCTTGGATCGTTCGGACTATATATTTAGTTCGTTTCGTTTGATCTTCTCGATCAGTTTGATTCTTCCGCCTTCCCAATCGATGGTCCTGTCCTGTCTTACGCAGGCAGAAATATAATTGTCACACCTAATTAATCCAGCAGCCACTGCCAAAATTAATACACCACGCCCCTCCCATGCTTCAGGCACCTCTCAAAATTGACAACGAGAAAGGGAACTAAGTGCTGAAAGAACAGTGATCCTTCCCTTTAGATTATCATACCTCGTCCTCTTCTCTGGATATTTGAAATCGTCTGTTAGGTATAACCTCGGACGAGACAGAACCGCCTCTTCATTATTACACGTCTGTTAGGTGCCGTGCCGAGTAGGATTTGGGGTGTCCAGTCAGTCAGGTTCGATAATAGAAATAGTTAAAATAAATAGAGAATTGCATATGCATGAAATTATTGATTTTTTTTTAAAAAAAATTAAAGATAAGCGTCAAATATTTGCTTTAAAAGAAATTTAAATTACATATATAATTAATTTGTTTGAAATTTAGATAATTAATTTGCAGAAGCAAAATATTGACAAGTTAGACATTTTAGCTAATTTAACTCGTTCGTTAGCTTCGATACACCGAGTTGGATCCGCGGGTCGAACGATTTCAGGCCGGCCCGGTTCGGCAATTCGGGAAACCAAAAGGCAACGGGCGACGGCCGGGCACCAATCGACCGCGAGGCGAGGACCGAGAGACGCTGAATGGAAGCTGCCGACGTCGTCGCAGAAGAGCTCCTCTGTGTCGAAGCCGAGCTCCAGGACGTCCAAGGTATCCTCGTGATCTTCTTACTTCCTGCTGGCTTTGAAACTCATCTAGGGCATTCTCAGACAAGGGAACGCATAGGATGCCTGAATGTCGCTTCCTTTGATCGTCAATTTTGTTCATTGTGTTTTATTTCGATTTTATGAGATTTGTAATTCGTTTTTTTCCTTTTTTTTTTGAATATTTTGGTATGGTAAAGAACGGCCTTATTTTTGTCGAAGGTAAACGTGATTATCACTTAGAAAAGAACCCTAAAGTTTTCAGTAGCAAATTAGGTTCACTATGCTTGAGACTCCTACTGGAATGATCGTCATATACAGCAAAGACATTTGAAAAGGAACAACAGTTATAGAGATCTCTACACATTGCTTTGTTGTCACGCATATTCATATCGGAGTTATATGTATTGATTCTTCCATTTACTTGGGAATTTGACGACTTCTCAGGTCAGATCCAAGCATTGCTTGATCGCCAAGTAAAGTTGTGTGAAAGACAATCTGAGTTGAAGGCCTTATTGGAAGAATGTGAAGCATCCCAAGATGCAGTACATGACAACAGAACAGCTCCTACTGATGATTGGTCTGCTAATTTTGAATGGGATTCTAGAGCTGAAGACGTTGGGTTCAATGTTTTTGGCATTACATCTTACCGAGCAAATCAAAGAGAGGTATGTTATACCGTGCATTCATGCTGAAATCATTGGACCTTGCTTGTTTATGCTAGTGTAGCATAAATCAATCTTCCAAGTCAAATATTAGGTTATTCCGATGATAATTTTTTGAAAGTCCACAGATGATTGATATTAAGTTTCACACATACACATACAAATTAGGATTATTCTTTTTTTTTTTTTATCAAATCATTAAATTGTAAAAATATTGGTTCAACTAAAGGATGCTAACATGAGAAGATACTAGTGGAAGAATGCACCAATACATTAGAGGCAAGGCACAGTAACAACGATGTACACATCTAAACATTTGCGTAAGCAAGTCTACTAGTATTTACTTTCTTAAAAGAATTAATGATATCAAGGCATATTACAATCTTGGTATATAACAAATAACAATTAGTTTATTGGCAAAGTACTATTAAAAAATGAAGGTGACAATAAGTACTCTAGCAAACAAATATGATTTTCTTTTGTAAGTGGATTAGAGCAATGAAAGTATAACTGATCACATATTTAGTTAACCAGAATAGCAACATTCCTGTAACCGTGGAATTTTCCAAAAATTCCAAAAATTATTCAATTTTGAATATAACAATTTTTTAATAATGGAGTTGAAGAAGTATCTAAACTGCATTGAAAATATTCCTACAGGTAAGTTATTCAACAAGCAATTTGATAGTCTCTGGTTAGAAAATAAAAGCCATTTTGAAGTATTGTTGTATAATACTGAAGTAATTTTCCTGTTTCATCTTTTGATGTCCTCACAAAGCTGTGATATGTATCTTATTTTTGATGTTTTCATCTGCCTTATCTGTTATTAACTGCAACAGAATGTTCAATTTTAAAAGCAAAAGCAATATGTTCAACCTTAAAATCAAAAGCAATATAAGATGTTTCATTAGTTGACAACTTCTTCTAGCCTATTTGAGCATGATGTGATTATCATGAAATTACTCTTCTGGCTAGTTAAAAATATCTTACATTACTTCCTTGTTCATAGATTACTTCCTTGTTCAGAAGCTTTAAGCCAATTCTTCATCCTCTTGGTTCAAGCTTTTAATAATTGCTTGATTGACATCTATATAAAAATGCTGGAAGTATTTGAGCGAATTAGTAAAATACTTGTTTTAAGCTTATTTCATGCTCTATTTCTACCAGATTATAAATGCTGTCATGAGTGGCAGAGATGTTTTGGTTATAATGGCTGCAGGAGGTGGCAAGAGCCTTTGCTATCAACTTCCAGCTCTACTTCGTGATGGGGTTTCTTTGGTTGTTAGTCCCTTACTTTCTCTTATTCAAGATCAGGTGCTCTTAGTTTGATTAAAATAAAGTTAAATTAGTTATCATTCTTTTCAGTTATTTTTTACATGCATAATTTTTCAGGTTTTAGGACTCACTACTTTAGGTGTTTCAGCCTACATGTTAACTTCAACTACTAGCAAAGAGAATGAGAAACTTATCTACAATGCCCTTGATAAGGGAGAAATGGAACTGAAATTATTGTATGTAACTCCTGAAAAAATTTCGAAAAGCAAGAGATTTATGTCAAAACTCGAAAAGTGCCATCGTGCTGGACGCCTTTCCCTCATAGCAATAGATGTGAGTAGACTTTCTGGTTCTATATAAATCATTTTGGGTTCCCTCATAGCAATAGATGCAAGTAGAATTTCTGGTGCTATATAAACCGTTTTGGTATGCTGCTTTAGATTAGCTGTTTTAGATTACTTGGTGGAGATTCTTAATTGATGTTACTGATAGTCTATCTGATTTATAAGTGATATTTTTCAACAGTAAACAATTCTGGTGATGAATGTCTATTGTTTCCTTGGTTGCAATCAACGCTAAATGATTTACTTTGAAGTCAGGATTAATTCTTTTGATCTTCATAAATTTATTAAATTTGATTGTAGAATTAGTAGTATTTTTCTTTAGTGGATTTTCTTAGTATTTAAGAATTTATGTTACTCAAGCCCACCATAAACTTTGTGATAGAGTAACTAAAGCAATCTACTGTGGTAAACTTTGTACATAGTAAATTGAACACCCAATAAATTTTCATTTGAACGCCTCAGATTTTCAATCACATGCTTATTCTTTCCTTACAATAATGCTCACATTTGAAAGTCCTCGCATGGGACAACTACACTGTTTGCAAAAAAAACTCCTTTTAATGAGTGCATAGCCCTCCCTGTCTTATTTTGGTTCTTGCATAATTATGAAGTATGAAATGAATGTTCTGAAAGGGAGAAATGATTTTTCTTCCTTGATTTTCATCCGACAGGAGGCACATTGCTGTAGTCAATGGGGCCATGATTTTCGACCTGATTACAAGAATTTGGGAATCTTGAAAATTCAATTTGCCAATGTTCCTTTGATTGCTTTAACTGTAAGTTTTTTTTTCCCCCATTTTATTTGTATGGAAAAACTGATATCCTTGACTAGTTGAGTAATAAGTTGTGGTTTATAGGCAACTGCTACTTATAGGGTTCAAGTAGATCTGATGGATATGCTGCATATTCCAAAATGTGTTAAGTTTGTCAGTACAGTAAACAGACCCAATCTCTTTTACAGGGTATGATTTGCACTCAATTAGACCATTACATTATTTTCTTCTGTGACAACTTGGGTAATCTTAATTTCTCAAGCATTACACGTATAGGTAAGAGAGAAATCATCAGTTGGGAAAGTAGTCATTGATGAAATTGCAGATTTTATACGAGGTACATATTCAAAGAATGACTCTGGGATAGTATATTGCTTCTCTAGAAAGGAATGCGAGCAGGTGTGTGGAGCCTTTCCTTTCAAGTCATTGATGTTGCATCCATTGCCTAATGTTTGTGCATAAACTCAAACCTCTATCATGGGCCAACCATCAGAAGCCTATGGTTGCCATTACCCGAATCATGCATCTACAATTATACTTTTTATCGAGACAATTTTATTCCATTTATAATGCTTCCTAGATGATATGTACTGGATCAAAAGGAAATAAATTAAACTGAAATAGTTGATGTACCACCAACAGATAATACTTTTAGATATTGGTTATGAACCATTTACATTTTGGTTTCTATGTATGCTTTTCTATTGAATTAGGTATTTACAATACCATGTCTATGATGTGTCCGTTTGCGCAGAACCCAATTTAATATTTTCCTGGTACTAGCCACTTGTGGGATGTTGTAAATTTCCTTCCGTTGTATTGAGTTGTAGTGAAAAGAGTAGTGTTTGATTTAAATTTGAATACTCCTTTGCATTACAAGAATATATGTTACTCTAGCTTAGGTATATGTATCTGACATGAATATGTATCTAGGTGTCAAACATATCATCCTATCAAGTGGGAATATGGTATCAATGCAGTCCAGGTTTGCAATACAACTTAACCTTACCAATATCATTTTTCATTGACATGGTTATAAGAGTAACCAAAGAGTTCTTTGAGGATAGAGATGAGTTAAAAAAATTTCAACTGTTGCTTACCTATAGGGTTATCGTTATGCACCTTACACCTTCAAGAGGTAGAAGTCAAAAAGGAGGTGCAAAGGAGAGGTGGTTGATGAGGAAATATGGAATGAGCGAAGATAAGAGAGGCAACATAACCAAAGCCGAGGGTGCTGGTCCAAGAAGAGAAAATCATAGCTTCCCTTGCATGAATCAAATATTGAATCTACTCTGGTAGAAGCGAGATTGAGGAAATGAAGACTGATACTTGCTCAAACTTATAAAGAGGCACAATAAGGGAGTCAACATAGTGTAGTTAGAAAAATCAATACTGATTATCCATTTATAATTTAGGACCAGTTAATTTTACTTTATCATAAATGTGATATTATAAATATACATTAACATGTACAATCATCCAATTTCTATAAAACAATGCATGCGAGGCGTGAGGTTCAAGATTCTCTTTGACTAACTAAGACTAACCAATCTTTTTCTTTGTTCTTCTCCTTCTACACTTAAACAATATAGGTAGATGTGTCAAAAGGAGGAGCGGGGCTTTACTATTTCCCTCAATTGTTGGAGGGTCCCTCTTTGCTTTCTGACAGAAATCCAGTGTATTATATCTCAAAACTAGGCACCTGCATATCAAAGCCAATTGTGGGTAATACTCTTAAGCTCCTTGAGGAATCAATGCATTCATGTGGAAATATAAAAATTGGGAGTGATCTTACTAAAAAAAAAAGACACAAGTGAAGTTAACAGCTACATCAACTGTTGGCTTGAGTCTAGCGTCCTACATTTCTTCCATGTCACTAGACTAAGGCAATGGCATCCAAGGACGAGCGTTGTCCACAGGCCCCAACCTTCTACCAACATCGCAGAATGGATTGCTTGTGCCATCACCTCATGCTACAAAAATTAATTTCCCCAAATACAGTAAACATTAGATATTATATATCCCCTTTAGGCTTAGCTAGTGTGGATGCTACTTTCTCCATCAATGCATAGGTACGGTTCAAGTGGTGGGTTGTTGATAATGGAAAGATGTCAAGGAAACATGTTATTTGTAGTTTGACTCTACTGACCATTGTGGTATCTTGGGTGACCTCTCAAAATTTTGTCAAACTAATAGTGGGGTAGAATACTAAGAGACATTTATATCATTGCTTGCTCGACCAAGTATTACATTAACTTCTTAAATGCTGCAATTTTTTATTAGTGGGTTTTAAAGTTCCTTAAATATTGAGGTAAATACCCAAAGGCAGGGTTCCTCACTATTGAAATTAGGGAAATTAGGAGAACTTTTTAGTGGTTATGTCAATGGGAAAGGTGCTAAAGTGAGTATATATATATGTATATGTATGTGTGCATGTGTGTATATATGTATATAAGAAGCTTTAACCTAAAATGCTAATGTGAGGCTAAACCGATTGCACCACTAATCCTATTAATACTAATACTTTTAACATTCCTAGAGATCATGCATATAAACTAGAGAAACTCTTGTAAAGAAACTATCAATTTAGACATGACAATACGAAAATTAAAATATGATCACTTTTATAGTTAATGAAGATGTAACCAATAATCACTTTGACCTTGATGAGTGAAACTTTGGAGGTAATTGAGTACGTAGGCTGTAGGATTATAAGCAAAGACTAGTAGTGGTTGTGCTTACATCTCAATAAGTAAGGTTGTGCTAACATCCCATGAGGAACAATTGTGCTTACATCCCATGGGGAACAGTTCTGCTTACATCCCATGAGGAATGGCTGTTGACCGGTTGTCCTGATAGCTCTTGCAGGGTTGAGTCATTAGCAAAATCACGCTTCCCTTCTTCTTGGTCAATGTTATGTTGTGAGCAAAGTCATGCCCTTGAGGAGTTAGAGAGTTAACTTACTTGACAATATCCTTGGTAGGATAAATGATACCTAAGTCTAGTAGTCATGCAACAATTATATTTCCTATGTCATCGTCCATTGCTCCACCTCACCTAATAGTTAAAGAGTTGGATGATGATGCTTCAGAAACACTCTATCATCGTAGGTGGCAGATCCTATTCTTAAGCTTCAGAAAAATAAGAGGATGAAGGTGGTCACATTATCTATATTTGCTGCATTGGGAAGGAGGTGCTTGGAAGCAGCACATGCATACCTCCAATGTATACAGAGGCTACAACCTCCCACTTCCTCGTGACAACACTTGTTGAAGGAAGACCATCAAGAAGGAATAGTTAATAGATGCAAAATTTGATCGGGAGCCACTTGCACCTAGTTGGGAGGTGGAAGATCATAGCAGGGGTATGTTACATGTGATGATAGGTTGTTGGCTAAAGGCATGAGGGAGTAGGGGCCTAGCGGTGGAGGAATCACGACGGGAAATGGTTTTATGTAGAAATCACGCTCAACTTGCAATTATGGTTGGGCTTCTGTGTGGGTGATGAAGGTTAATAGCTTCTTGTGGATCACAGATGTCACACATTACACTTGATGTACTTGCAGTGATGGCACAACGTTACATGGTCAGGAATGAGAAAGAGAGAGGAAAAATGTGAGAGAGATGAGGGGAGGTTGGTGGCGTCCCCTAAGGGGGATACCTTCTTTTGGAAAATACTAATCCTAAACGGGTGACTCTAATACCATGTTGAAATTAGTAATTAGAATAATTTTGTATTATTTATGTTAATGGGATAATCATTACATGCCTGTGTGTGTATATATATAACTTCCTATACAATGTGACCAAATTGATGTTGAATTATTGAATTGTAACAACTTCCAAGTCAGTAGATTTGGTTGAATTAGAAATGTTTTTTATTCTCTGTTCTATAAGCATAGTGGTTATGTTAGTTTAACCCATTGGTTGCGAATTTGTGATTCATTGTGGTGTCACATTGATTTCAGTTAATTAATGTTCATAAACACATAAATCCTTATTGAGATGTAGGTTGCAAAGGAATTACGAGGATGTGGAATTTCAGCAGATCACTACCATGCTGATATGGATGTAATTGCTCGTGAAAAAGTTCATCTGCGGTAAAATCTTCATTTCTCTTGGAAAATTACTGTTAATCAGAATTACAAATTTCCACTTCACCTCCCATATGAGAAGAAAAAATGAAAAGCCTTTCCCAAAAATAAAATGAAAAGCAAAAGAAATGAAAGACCCCAGTGTTATCTCCTTTTCACCTCCTTGTTCTCTGTTTCTTTGGCATTCTGTTCTAATAGTCTGCCTCAAAATTTCATTGGGTTTTTTTTCTTTGCTGAGTGCCAAAATGGAAGCCAGGATAGGCTGTGAGAGCTCGCTAAAAATATTAAAAAGATAAATACTGATGACAATTTCATGTATAAATAGAAAATCATTAATTAGAACCTGATCAATGAATGAGCTAACTTGAAGGGATATGTTGTTTGTGTTAGCTTTCATTAGACATAGGAATAAAAGTGAAACTGTGAAAAATAATTTAGATAGAACGAGCAGAGTCAATGCATATTCTTTCATTGACTAAACAAAACAAATGTTTGTCATAAATATGATTTACTTGTCAAACCAATTAGCATCAACATGGTTATAATAATAGGATATTGACATGGAAAGTAAAGATCAACAATTTAAATATCTGATATGAGTTTTGGCAGGGTAATTTTAAGACTTCACTTAGATGCCACTTTATATAGTTGAAAATACTAGTTGGAAAGGAAAATATAACTAGATCTATTAGAAAGGAATAATTATACGATACATAGGACCGTAGCACAATAATCGATCGATTGAGGAACCCTCTTGTTTGACTTTTATATCTTCTAACACTCCCTTCAAAGAATTTGAACATAATATAGTCAACTTGTAACACAATATAGAGAGGGAAGAGACTGCTAGAGATATAAATGTTGAGGAAAAAAGGGAGACGTGGGGAAGGGAGGCTGCGCTCTACATTTAACCAGCAGCCTCTCCTTGGGGATTATAGTGGAAAAAGCTTGATTAGACTCCATTTGCTTGATAACTACTTCAAAGGAAAAAATATGACTGCACTAATGAGAAAGGAACCACCACACAATTTATATAGGATCATTAGATAACAACTAATAGAGAAATATTATCGAACTAAAGACAATAAACATCTTCTAACAATTTAAATGATTGCTAGCAAGCCATAATGGTTACATCAATGTGCTTATGGTGTTGATTATATATATTATGCAAAACAATTCTGAAGCTCTTTCAATGTGATATTTTATTTTAGTTTCATTTTTTCTTGGATGGTCATAGATGATCCTATCTCTACTGTTATTTGGGCAGTTGGAGTACAAACAAACTGCAGGTCATTGTTGCCACGGTAGGTTGTCCTGCAATTTTAGTGTTTCTGAGGTGGTTACGTCATAGTTGTGATGATTCATTGTGAATATTGCAGGTAGCTTTTGGAATGGGCATTAATAAGCCAGATGGTATGTTTGGAAATGCCATGTGGTGGTATTTTAGTGCTCCTTATATTTGTTCTTATTCTTGTCAGATTCATAGTAACTGTACTGTTCTTACTATTTATATATTTCAATACTTATTTGAAATGCTGGAAATAGCCTGAAGGGGAGCCTTGGCGCAACAGTAAAGTTGTTGCCATGTGACTAAAAGGTTAGGGTTCGAATCCTGGAAATAGCCTCTTGCAAAAAGCAGGGTAAGGCTGCGTACAATGGATCCTTCCCTGGGACCCTGCATGGCGGGAGCTTTATGCACCGGACTGTCTTTTTTTTTTTTTATTTGAAATACTGGTCTAAACTCTTCAACCAAGTACTTGTGACCATATAGATGGATACTGACTAATATACTATTGAATTTTTATGTTTGATTGATTTTGTTATATTATTGAAAAAAAACTAAGGGCTAAATTGCAATACTAGAAAGTATCTGGACTTTTATGCAAAAATGCAAAAATAATAACAGAACCCTCACCTCTTTCCCATGCGTGTGTGGGTTTTTTTATTTCCCTAATCCTAACTTCCTCGTCCAAACCCTAAAATTTCTCTCGCAACGTTGTCTCCTCGTGATGACATCACAAAGAGGGATGACAACGTCGTGAAGAGGGATGATGCCCTCACGAGAAGAGACAGCGGCATCTTGAGAGAAATTTTAGGGTTTGGATGAGGAAAGATGTTAGGGTTAGGGAAATAAAAAGAAGCGCATGCACGAGAAAGTGGCGACTGGTGAGGGTTTTGTTTTTTTTTTTTTTTTGCATAAAAGTCCATATACCTTCTAGAATTGCAATTTGGCCCTTTGAAATTTTTAATAATCTAACAGGTTTTCAGGATAGTTGGTAGCCTATATTTGTTTATTGTTCATTATCTTTGCTGTGTCACTGCCACATTCGGTAAGTTACAAAATGGGACCTGCATTTATGTCATATGTGGAATATTAAAGTCCTTTCATCTTTCTTCTAAAAAACTGAAAATCAACATGATTTCTAGAGTTAAGGAAGTTAAAACCTAGGCAATCTACCTGTTAGATAGAGTTCTTGTGCTGTCAATGAGTTAGAAAAAGCATTCACCTCTGGCTATTATGCTTGATCTTGTAACGTGTGTTTCTTGAATGCTCCTATAAACATTGATATAATTGTTTGAATTTGAGTTTGAACATTGTATTCTTAGCAAATTCATTTCTTTTTGCCATGATTAATTATCTTGTTTTTGATGCTACGAGGGGAATTTGTTGTCTTAAAGATTTCACGCCTTTGTAGGCTTAAGCATATTGATGTCGACCATAGTTGTCAATAGCCCCAATAGCCCTCCGCTATAGCGAATAGCGAGGCGAGGCGACAACCTGGGGCGATGAGGGGCTACGCGCAACGATCTTGACGATAGCGAT
This sequence comes from Zingiber zerumbet, assembly GCA_037833815.1. Taxonomy (NCBI): domain Eukaryota; kingdom Viridiplantae; phylum Streptophyta; class Magnoliopsida; order Zingiberales; family Zingiberaceae; genus Zingiber; species Zingiber zerumbet. The sequence goes on from JBBMJZ010396804.1 coordinate 13,056, forward strand.
CGCTATTGGCGCTATCCTCACTATAGCGAGGATGGCAATAGCGCCCGTAGCAGGGCTATTGCAAAATGTAGCACAGATTTAGTTTTTTAGCCCATTTGCCTAATTTTTTAGGCTTATTTTTTAAAGGCCCATTACATAATTTTTTTAGGCCCATTTTTTAAAAAACCTGGATCTGCTCTCAAACCCTCCTAAGAAACCCTACCGATTTTTTTTTAAAAAAAACTGGATCGCTGAATCTGCGCAAGGTCCAGACGGCTGCTTCTCCTCATCTCGCTGCTCTCCTAAGAAACCTGCGCTTCTCCTCTGGTCTGCGCAAGGGATGGTCGCTTCTCCTGATGACCTGATCTCGCTGCTCTCTGGTCTGCGCAAGGGACGACTTCTCCTGATCTCGCTGCTCTCCTGCGCTTCTCCTCTGGTCTGCGCAAGGTACGGCTTCTCCTGATCTCGCTGCTCTCCTACGCTTCTCCTCTGGTCTACGCAAGGGACAGTTGCTTCTCCTGATCTCGTTGCTCTCCTAAGAAACCTGCGCTTCTCCTCTGGTCTGCGCAAGGGACAGCTGCTTCTCCCGATCTCGCTGCTCTCCTAAGAAACCTGCGCAAGGGACGACTGCTTCTCCTCTGGTCTCTGCCTCGCCTCACCTTGCTCTACTGCTTCTTCCACTCTACCCAACCTTCTCCTCCTACTGGTTGTGTGCTTCGTTTCTGAATATTACAAGGTAATAAACACACCCAATTCCTCTCTATCTACACCTGTTTGATGAATGAGTGTGCACATCTTGAAA
>JBBMJZ010396820.1:0-13835 GCA_037833815.1 Zingiber zerumbet
TAAAATAATTTTAATAGGAGAAAATCCATATGAGTATGTATGAGTGAAAAATAAGAAATATAATAGGATGCATCAAGGTTATGAGTTTGGAATAATAAATGAGAAGGAAAAAATTATATTGAATTTTATAATAAACCTTGCTAATATATTTTTTCAAGAAAAAAAATAAAAAAATAAATTATAAATTAACTTTCTTATTCCGAAGAAAAATAAAAAAGATTTATAAAAATTATAATATATATATTGAGAAAACTTAACTATCTAATATACATGAGTGACATTGGATATGTATAAAGTGGGATAAAAATTATTTTCCTATCAAAATCATACAAAAGAACATGTATATATATATATGAGATTTTTATTCTGCACATTCTTATCTTGCACATTCATAAGTGTAAGTCAAGACATTTGGAGGCCTATTTGGGCGTCCTGATTCACTTTTGCTGATCGGGGACACCGGACTCACACTTAGTCACCCATGAATGTATAGGATATTAAACTTATATACGAGATTTTTATCCTGCACACCCTTACCCTATAAACTTTTGGGCGTTTTCATATATCCGGACGCCTGGATGTCTGTCAAGGCACTTGACTCACTTTTTAAGTTGAGACGCCTGAGTATGTGAAGGGTGCCCAGGAATATTTATGAATGTGTAGGATATATATATATAATTATTTTAAAATATTATTTAATTTTAATAAAATTATTTTAAATGGTTGTGACACTGGTAATAACAACTACTGAGAACTATTATATTTTCTATCTAACTGTTGTAATACATTTTTTATTTTATTTAGTTGATGTAATACTTTTACAATAATTTTAATTATTTTAAAGTAATTTAATTAATGATTTTTTCCCCTTTTAATTTTTCCCCGTAAATTATCCGTTTCCCAAACTAGAGCGCGCGTGGGCACGACGAACGTGCAGCCCTTTGTGTTCGTGCTCACTCCAGGTCGTGTCGGCCCGCCGTGGAGCACTCGCACGATTCCATGGACACGTCATCTTCCCCTTCGTCTTCTTCTTCCTCCTCCTCCTCCTCCTCCTTCGCCATCACAAGCACCCGCACCACATCTACCTCCACCTCCAGCGGCGGCGGGGTCGTGCGCATCCCAGTGGAGATCGTGAGCGAGGAAGAGATGGCGTTCATTGAAGCGGCCCTGGCCTCCACTCGCCCCTTCCTCGCCTCTTCCGCTTGTCCCTCTTCTTCCTCTCGATTCGCCGTCTTCTCTTCCCTTACCTCCATCCTCCCCTGCTCCTCCGTTCCGCCGACCTCCCCCGGGCCTCGTTCCTTCGCCGCGTCGTCGGACATTGAGGATACTGTCCCGCCAACCTCCCCCGGGTCTCGTTCCTTCGAAACGTCGTCGGGCATTGAGGATACCGTCCCGCCTAGATCCTCCCTTCTCGGTCAATTTCGATCCAAAAGGGGGCTTTCCGTTACTGACTTCACTTGCACGGTAGGTTTCGTAAGATTGATCGTCGTGAATTATCTGCCCAAAATGTTGTTTCTTTCCATTTCAATTGTCGATGTTGTTAAGCTACTTTGGATTAAAGGTTTATGAATTTGTTTCCACCTATGTTCATCGATCCATCTATTCCATTCTATAGGATGTTCATTTCTGTTTGCTCTTTTGAGATGTCATTTTACTGATCCTTATCTGGAGTGCTATTAATATCAGGAATGGTGCGAAAAGCAAATGGAGTTTTTGCTTCACTGGGGAAAGCCAAAGAGAACTGAAGCTATGAAAGCTGGTTCTGATCGTCACAGCCAACTCGAAAAGGAGGTGAGTCGTTAAAAGGGACGATCATGCAAAATTTTCATAAATCCCAACATTCCTCTTTTGTAAATTGTGTGAAACTGATTCACTAAATTTAAGATGCCTAATCTCATTTTTGAAGTATAATGAGTTCTCATGAATATTTATCAATTTTCTAGTTTGTGGGAATAGGAACTGGAATTTCAAATCTAGAACACTAAATTATACTTGTATAGTTGTATGTTATGTTATAGATCATGTAAAGAAGTAAATTAGATGAAGGCATATAACTGGTAGAACCCTAATTTCTGATGAATCTAAGGAATCTAAGAAACACTAGCAATGTTTTTTGTTGTTGAAATTTTCAATTCTTTTAACTGTTAGCGTCCTGATTTCCAAGTTGTTTATCATCTCAAAGCAGAAAGTCACTAAAAGTATAGAACTGGAATTTTGATTCCATAATTTTATTAGTAGACGTGATGTTTTTGATTTTTTTTTATTTGCGGATGTTGAGGTCTGGATGAGCTTTAAGTAAACACACATAGCTGCTTTACTTGCACATGAATTTTAAAACACGTACTTAAATTTCTTTTTTTATGCAACCTACTACACTTTATTAGCTCTAAATCTGAATCTTGTGTATTAGATGGTAACTTTAAGAGTTCTACAATTTGCCATCTGTTAGTTTGTGTCTCTTTTGTGTTGGAAGTTAATGAAAAGAAATGTTAGTATGTTACTTATATTTTTTAGCTTAAGATTTAACAGGTGTCAGAGAAGATTGAACTTCATATTAAGACTATTGAAGATTCTTGGGCAATAAGATTGATGAACTTCATTGTAGGCGCACACCATTTATTATTTGAAGGCATGACCCGTGAGCTTCCTGTGTATGTATACATTTTATTATTGGTAATTCACTGTTGTCAGAGTGATAGAAGAGACATTTATGTAGTAGTTATTATCAGTTCTTTTTGTTTCGGTTTCTCCTACACTTGGTTAGTTGGGCTTGTGATAGGAGATAATGGATGGCTGCAACTTTAGCATGGAATCCTGGATAGGATAACATCTTATCTTTGACTGAAAAGGAATATCTTACATTAATTTCCTCAAATAGCTATTTTTGAAGGTAGATTTCTAAAAGTTAGATGGTACTAGAGAGAGGTTATTATCTTTTAGGTGAATGAGATAGGGGAGTTATTACTATAATGGTGATCTGATGAGGTGACCCTTTATCCTGAAAAAATAAATTGTATATATTTGACTCAAGATTTGCCTTGTATCAGAGTTGGAGTTATTGAAGGTGTATGGATGGTGGGAGTAATTGATGAAATTAGGATCTCAAGAGATGGAGGTGCTGGTTTACCTTTGTTGGTGGATACAAAGACACGTCTTAAAGCAACAGTACCTTCCGCAGCACAAAAGAGAAATGGAAGGTAATTTTTTCTCTTGTATATACTTCTTTTTTTTTTTGCTTTGCTGATACTAATCTCACATGTCTTAGGAATTCTGTATCATTTGTAACTGTCATCAGCAGTTTTCAAAGAAGGTTGTTTCACTATTCCCATGAAGAAGTTGTGTATGCATGTTTTCGGTCATTGTCTAGTTAATAATCTTGTGAAATCTCTATGTTCTCACAAAGATAGGTGAGTTAGATATGCAGCAGCAAACTTTGGACTATGAATCTAACTGGTCCAGTAAATTATTATATCAAATTCGTATGAACAAGTTGCAATTTGTAAAATTGACTTATCTTGAAGACGTTCCTAGCTCTGTAAATGTCCAATTTCATAAAGATTTTGCAAACTCATGCACATATTCACATGGGAAATGTTGGCAATAGAGGATAATGAAGCTCTAATCTAGTCACCTGCTCTAGGACAAAAAGGGATTTTGTTGTTAGAACTATCTGTCCTACTCCATTTTTTTTCTCTGGAAAGAGGTTGAGACTACAAGAGCAAAATTACCATGTTACTGACATTTGTCCTAAGGGCTGATGTAAAAACACTGATCTAACACATACTTAGCAATTTGAGTCTTGTAATGTTTTGTTTTTCTGTTTCTTTGAAGAATGTCCACTTGGTTTCTAGTTCTAGATAAATCAGTATCAGAGCTCTTTTAGACATAATGTGCCAGCTTAAGCTTATGCAATTCCTTTAGTTAGGGAAGGAAGAAAAGAAAGATGAGAATTAATAATACTGCCTAAATTTATATCTCAAGAAGATAATATTCCTTTTTGCCCTCTCTTAGGTACTTGTTGGTTTTGGATTTCCTAAAGTTTATTCTCATAAAAAAGTCTGTCCATTCTGCTCTCTACTCTATATGAGTAGTGAAGTTGCATATCAGGACTCTGACTGGTTTAAGGCTGTTAATTAAGAATTGGAGGATGGTAGAGGGTAAAGTGTTGATCTCATTTTTAGTTCTGAAAAGGAAAGGAGGGGTAAGAGTTACGATTCTTTGGGTTAAGCTCATCATCATTGCATCTACCCAGGTCCATTGAAACATTCATCCAATAGTGGATACTCAAGAATATCATTTCTAGTTCAACATTTCTTCTATGTAGTCTCATTAGGAACACTTTGGTTAATATGTATGAACATCTTCTTAAAATATTAAATACGATATTTTGTTAAATCAATATGCTCATAGGTACATAATAATGTTTTTGTCGATGAGATTCTTATAATCACATAACATGACTAGTCCTATTTTTTATTTGTAATATTCAGGCTTCAGTTGATGTGCTACAAATTCCTCTGGGACAATTTGGTGACCAATACCTTCCCGACAGAACATTTCTTTCGTCGCTTTGAATTGAATCGCCAATACAGACTGACTGGAGACGTCAAGAAATACATCGATTCATTTGGACTTGACTTAAAGGTAGATGCATTACAGTTTTGTATTCTAGATCAGATTCCTATGTTAATTGCTTATTACAAGATGCATGGCATTGTTTTAATAGACACGGGTGTTTCAGCTATAACTTTCTTTAAACGATTTTATTTTTCCTTGTTAAAGTATAGGACGCTGAGGCTTTGGCTTTTCGTAGTACTCTTGTTTGTGATCCCATTTATTTATTGCCTACAGACTCTTGATGATGTATTATCTCATTTCCGATATACATCCAGTTTGCTATCCCAATCCGACGAACAACTCCTCCTGAGGTAACAACCACAAGATGGACTTACAATGAAGTGTTTTCTTTCAACTAAATGACAAACTTAGCAGTACATTGTTTTATTCATGCAGATACGAGTTGCAATCCGATCAGTCATTACTAGAAGAATACTATTTCCCCTATGATTCTAATTGGCTTCAGACACAGATCAACAAGGGCCTTGAGTTTTGGTTGGGACACAGGGAAGCAAGCTTTGTGTCAGAGGATGAGAAATGGAAATGTCAGTTCTGTGATTTTGTCTCCGATTGTCCGTTTTCAGTTACTTCATCCAGGGACCGCACAAGAAGTAGATAACCAGCTTTTAGTTACACATTTTGTCTCCGTCATGCAATGCTTGCACGAGGTGAGACAATTGCAGTACAACTTATAGAAAGTTTACAAACTGATGACAATTTACTGACACTTTGAAACTATACAAGAAAGTCCACTCCTGCAATCGGTTTGGATTGAAGGTGCCTTCTCATCCATTTCATTTCCACTGATCATGGAACCGATTTTACTTATTACATTTTTTTGTCTATTTATTTCCTATGGATAATTCATTATTATGTATGTTTGCTTTGAACTACAAATTGCATTCTCTTTGCCTACCTTGCATATTGTTGTTTTGCAAGAGTATTTGATGAGATTAGATGGCTAAAGTTCGAACTACCATATTTCATTTTTTTTCTTTCCGAGTCTTGCATCCTTTGATCAGTTTAAAATACGGTTTTGAGCTAGGGTATCTCGCCTAGAACGATATGGTTTTGACGTTGTCTCAACGTGCCGAGCCCAATGGCACTAATGTGGAATAATACAAGCATACTAAGAAGAGCAAACATAAAAGGATGCCCTCTTTAATGTTTTTTTGTCAAAATGATGCATCATCCTACTACACCACTTATAAAATTACATAGGTACTCTTAAGTGCATTGTTCTATTGGTTTTGACTTTTTGCAAGCTATTTTTAGGTTTAAAGTGTGATCGGTCGACTAGTTACGTGAACAGAATAAGTTCATGTTATAGTAGTTACGATTTCATATCTACTATTATAATGTGAATGTTATTAAATAGAATAAGTTCGTATTATAGTTGTTACAATTTTATAGGGGTTACAACGTGACTATTGAGTGAACAAGTCAAGTAACTGTTACAGCAACAGTAATTCCATAGTTATTATAATGTAAATTATAGTAACTGCTATGACATAAATTTTATTGAAGAAGTTAAATAAGCCCGACTAATTCAGAATTTAAATTTAAAATCGGCTGACCTAATACCATATTTAAGGATAATTATGTAATTTTACAAAGGGACGGAGGTGGACGTCCTTTTGATACAAATACAATTAAAAAAACGTCATTATGATGATTTGAACCATTATAATTCCTACCATTCAAACCCAACATAAAAGAGTAGTATTTGTGTCATCCTTGTTCTTCCCCCATTTCAACTCCTTTATGTACACTTAATCGCCGTCAATTTCTTCACACGCTCAGCAACTTCCTCGTCTTGCGCAGGAACATCTCCCTGGTTTTGATCAGCCCGGGGAGGAAGCCGGACATGGTGGTGAACGGCAGCTGCGCCACCGCGTCCTTCTTCCCCAGCGACACCATCGCGATCGCAACCGACGGCTTGTACTTGCCCAGCTTCACCTCCTTCCCCTCCTTCCCGGCCAATTCCCCTTTCAGTATCGCCTTCAAGTTCTTCGCCACGATCGCCGCGTGCCTCTGCGCCAGTATCCCCTGTTTCCGCTCCTAAAAATTGCACCGGTCAATTAGTAATTTAATTGCTTCCGTTCGTGAAGAGCGATTGACTATTCTAAGCGATCGGAGAGTTACGTGAATGTCGACGATGTCTCCGACGGCGAAAACGTTGCTCCGGCCTTTGACTCGCAGGTGCTCGTCGACCATGAGCTGGCCGCGCTTGTCGAGACGATCGCTGAGCACGGATTCCTGGAGCCACGACGAGCCCAGCGGGTTGTTGACGCAGACGAAGTGGACGTCGGCGGCGATGGCCTCGCCGGCGGAGGTGATGTAGATTCCGTTGCATTCGGGAAGGGAGTTCAGATCGATGGTCTGCTCGAGGAGGACGTCTACGTTCTTGCCCCGCAGCCAATCCAGGGCCTTGTTGCTGGCCTTGCAGCCGATGAACCCCAGAAGCCTCGAGCCGCTGTGGACCAGAGTGACCTTCTTCTCCGGGTAGTTTGACGCGATGTCGGAAGCGAGCTCAACGCCGCTCGGCCCGCCGCCGATGATCAGAACGGAGCTAGAAGACCTCATCCTCGAGTTAGCTGAAAAAAGAGGAGAAATTCCAATCAACTACGACTCAAATATTAGCAAAATTTCACTTTGGTCCTTTCCCACATAGAGTTTATATAAAATTTTCACGTCATGGGGTAAATAAAAATGATAAAATTCAACGAAAAAAGATTGAAGGAGATAGCAAAGCAAGACAAGGCAAAAAAAAAAAAAAAAAAGTCTCAGGAAAAGATTGAACCATATTAGATACAAAGCAAGAGCAGACAAGGAAAAAAAGTTGTCATATATCTATCTGGAATCTTAACTATGCATTCATTCTATTATAGTATTAGCAAAAATTGGTTAAAATAGATTTGTTTAAGGAAAGAAAGGAGGAAAAGGTAATTTTATAAACTTGTGGGGGATGATAATTTTTCCTGTGGGGCAAAATTAACATATTCAGTAACTAAAATGGTAGAAATGGAAAATGCCTTCTCTGAATTCTTCGATTCTTTCTCGCCGGCAACCGGGAGACGAGTAGGAGTGGCCGGTGGCCACGACGAGGTAGTCGTATCCCACGCGCCCGCCGTCCGAGGTCACGACCTCCGTCTCCGTGACGCCGACAGCCGACGCGACGACGAGATTGCCGTTGACGAGGTAATCGGCGTGGTTGATGACGGCCTTGTCGGCGATCGCTGGCTCCACCGTCGTCCTCATCGTCGCCCACGGAATCTCAAAGTACTCCTTCCTGCTCATCAAGCAACTCAGAGATCAACCGATCGAACACGCATAATTCTGATCTCGAAGCAGAGTAATCATGACGTACTGGTCGATGAGGACGACGTCGGCGTGGTACTGGAGGTACTTGGCGACGATGGATCCCGAAATTCCGCCGCCGACGACCACAACGCGCTTCCATCGGCCGCTTCCGGAGCCGGAGGAGTCGACGCGGGTGCAGAGGATCGGCTCGCTGGCGGAGCGGATGGGGGCGGTGGGCACGAGCTGGTTTCCGGCCTCCATCTCGAGATGGAGGAGGAGAAGTCGGTGGTGAAAGTGGCGGCGGCGCGGCGGCGATGGTGGTGGAGGAGGAGGAGGCCAAGCGGGGCGGCGGAGAGGGCGGGGCGGCGGCTTAATAAGGTGGTGGGTTTAATTTGGTTGCAAACATGAACCAACCAACCTCAACCGCCTTAACGTTGTTGCTTAATTTTAGGGTGTCTCAAGCTGGCTTATGCATCGATTCATCGTATCGATCCCCCAATTGTATTAACAAATTTGATCAGATCGGTTCGAATTTGAATTCATTATACGCAAAACCGACAATATTAGATATACCTAAAAATACAATCCAAATAATACTTCATCTACTTCTATTTTTACTTCTTCATCGTAAGGCATTGAAAATTCCATATATATTAGAATTTAGTCTACTTTGATTTCATTACAATCGATGAGCTTACTCGAGAAGAGTTATAATAATCCATCCGGACGAGCTAACTATTAGACCTTACGCGAGAAGACTAAACATCAACTTGAAATAAAATTATTGCATATTTAAGCTTGGGGAACTTGATGTAGGGCCATCCTAAACTAAAACCTAAGGATTGTATAGGAAGTCCAAAATGACCTAATTTGGGGAAAGAGGTCCAAAATAACCTAATTTTTTTGTTTTCGCCACTACACTCCAATTCCTTCTTTGGTTAGGTTTACAAATTGTATCCAAGCACATGACCACCCCAATGCAAGTGCCAAACTTTCTAAAAAATTTCTTCTATTTTTGATGTGACGCCCATGAAATCGAATGACATGCATGTCCTTGTTGTCCTTTTAAGGTTCGTTTATCCCTAGATTTTCAAGAGATATTGCCCACCAAGTTGATTAGGTTGATGTCACACTTTTAGGGTTTGATACTACAATTTGGGAAATGCGGCAACAAAATATGGGGGAGCTTGATTTAATCATCACATGTCCATTATTTAATTTGTTCTAGGTTTAGGTCCGAGTCGTAGCCTAATGGATCGATGCGTTTGGGGGCATCTTATTGTGATAAGAAAGATACTAATGATATTATTAGTGAAGCAAATGATCATAACACTAGTATAATTTTATATTATTTCATTTCGTAGATTCTATTCAGAGTTATCGCTCAACCACCAATAATAAAGAAGATTCATGAAGGATAGAAATACAAAGATAAATTGTGTAAAATTCATAAAGTCTAGGACTAAACTACTAATTTTAAATCTTTGAAAATTGAAATATACCCCCCTTAGCTTGCTTTGTCTCCTCATCATCATTCACCAAGTAACTCCTACTCCTTCTCATGGCCTCAAGTCACAAGACCTTCTCCGCCTCGTCGTCCCTCCCTTCGCCTTCGTCCGCGATCGTTCTTAGCCCTTGCGCGGCCTGTAAGCTCCTACGTCGACGATGCACGGACAAGTGTATGCTCGCCCCTTACTTTTCGCCCTCGGACCTTCAAAAGTTCACTAATGTCCATCGTATCTTTGGTGCGAGCAATATCATCAAAGTTTTACAGGTTTTCAATCGATCAACTCTTTATAACTTTTTCCGCTCCAAGTGTTCTTACTCTCTTAGTCGAACGATCGGTTTATATTTTAACAATTTATGCTCCGCGAGATTTGTGGTTTGATTTTAAACTTGGGTTTTCGTCGAATGCTTTCTATACAGGAAATTCCCCTGAGTCAACGGGCGGACGCCGTGAGCAGTATGGCGTACGAGGCCGACGCCCGAGTCCGGGACCCGGTGTACGGCAGCGCCGGCTCTGTTTTCCGGCTGCAGAAGAAGGTGGACGAGCTCCGAGCTCAGCTCGCGCGCGCGCAGGCGGCGGCCGTCAACGCCCACGCCCACAACGCCAACCTCGTCGCCCTCCTCCGCCGCCGGCGCACGACGTGCCGCTACTCGGCCGCCACCACCATCGTCGCGGCCTCGCCGCCGGCGACCGCTCCACTCTGCTTCCTAGACGAGGAGCCCTCATTCTTCCTCGACGACGACGACGACGCCTGCCGTGGTGGCGCTCAGGGAGCGGCGCCGCTTTGGACGTGATCACTGCGACGACTAATAGAGTTAGCTATCGATTAATCGTTTTAATTAGTTAGATAATCATGATTAAGTGAGGCAGAGGATAATTTGTTTATGTCATAATAATCAAATGATTAATAAATACTTTTTTTTTAAAAAAAAACACTATTTTTTGGAGTCTTTCCCATTTTCATGGTATTCAATCAATAGTACTCCATGTAACTTCAAAGGATGAACACACTCTTGGCAACAACCTAATTCACTCGAGGCGTATGCGAAAGTAGTAAACGATGGAATCTTAGTCACTAATGTGTACAAATTTCGGTAAACCCTAAGTAGATAAGGTAGGGCTAGAGTTAGATCGAAAATGGACACTAGTGTATATTTGACCTACAAGTAGACGAGGCGCCAAGTGGCGATTGGAATTTTAGATGTAAAGAAGTCTTTGCAATTTGATTTGTATGGCACGAGACAATTTAGAAGCCCTCCATTTAGTGATTTGTCTCTTTTTTTTCCACTTGGAAGTACTACTAGTTGTTGATGTTTTTTCCACCATCATTTCATTTGGAATTCCTCTTCTCGGCAATGGTTATTATAGGTATCGGTGTTTTAAGAGCTTAACGAAAAATATAAGTATTTATGTGGTTCGACGGAACTAATTAGTCTAGTGCACTAGTTGAACCAACTAAGGATACGATATATATTTGCTAGCTTTTGTCTTAAATACAGTATGGTAGTGTTCCATCGGGATCTTATCCTACAAGTTATATAATAGAGAAGAAGAAAACTCTTGGGTTGTTAATTACTAGGTGATCTTGTCCAAAAGTCGAAGTGACGGATGCTAAGATGTGGTGCTCCGGTTGACCGTGTGTAGACTCCGATCGGACCTGCAACCACAACTACGTCAGTGCCAAGCCAGGAAAAGAGTTCCGGCGTTGACCCTCCGACGCTCAAGTCAGTTACCGACAATGAATGTAGAAGCAGTGAAGCAAGGAAATAAATGAACAACAACAGCAACAGTAGTACGCATACCTCCGATAAAGTTTGGATCCCCTTTTATATAGAGCTCCTATAGCGCGTGTGCATACTTTCCAAAGCATGCACGCTTCTCAAAACTTTCCCTAAAAAGACGTGTCAATAAAATGTCCCTGACACAGTCCCTTAACAAGCTGAGTATATCTCTGAAGTGACAGTGTAAGCTTCCGCCATACGATCTTCTGTTTGACCATGGCGTCTGTTGGTGGCACTAACTCCCAAAAGGATGTCGAAGGATGGTGATGTTGTCTGTTGCTGGGCCGAGCAGGATAGCCGCTCGGCTCGGGTCTTTATTGTCTGCTCGGCTGATGAATCTGCAACCTGGTCGAGTGGGACAACCGCTCGGCCGCTACTTCCACTGCTCACTAGGCTAATGAACCTGCTGCCTGGTCGAACAGGAGAGTCGCTCGATCGTAACTGTACTATTTCTGCATGTAGTTCTGCTTGGTCGTTGATCCGCTTCACTGTTCTATTCCGAGGATTGATGTAAGGTCGAGCGGGGTAGCCGCTCAGCCCTACTTCTACGTATCGTATTTAGCGTTCCCTTATTGAGCACTGAATGCTCGATGCACTGCCGAGTCATGAGTGATGTTGGATTGGACCTTCTTAATTTCTCCCGGTCGGGCGACCCACTCGCCCGATCGGCCGATAACATAGGAGCGTTAACCGCCTTGACTTTGACAGCCACCATGGCAAAGACCTTCCATAAGATTGGCTCCTCCTTGTCGCCGCATCACTAGGGATGATAGGAACTAGGAAAGGAGACCCTAATATATATCGTCAAGTTGCTATGCTACGAGCAATTCAATCATTTAACTTTAGCACGAACAAATTCAATGCTGTGGGAGAACGAAGCGGGAGTTTAAGAAGAAGCCATAGGTTTGTAAAATTAAAAGAGGTTGAAGATATAAAAATAAGTAAAAGTCTCTGAAAAAAAGTTGACGATGTGTTGTAATCATTCCAACCTTCCACACCCCCCTAGTGTGCTATAGTTCTGATTGTAGGGTTTCTCACTGTACACCAACTCTAAGGATGAACACACTCTTGACAACAACCTAATTCACTTCAAGGTGTATGCAAAAGTAAACGATGAGATCTTAGTCACTAATGAGTACAAATTTGGGTAAACCTAAGTAGATAAGGTATGGCTAGAGTTAGATCGAAAATGGACATTAGTGTATACTTGACTTACGAGTAGATGAGGCCCCAAGTGGTGATTGGAATTTTACATGTAAATAAGTCTTTGCAATTTGATTTGTATCACACCTCCATTCAGTGATTTGTCTCTTTTTTCCACTTAAAAGTGCTAAGTACTTTTTTTCTTCATATGGGTATTATGAATTAACGATGTCAGTATTTTTAGAGCTTAACGAAAAATATGAATATTTATGTGGTTCGACCAGGCAAGTCTAGGGTACTAGTTGAACCAAGGACTCAATATAACTTCTCTGTCTTAAATACAGTATGATGTTCCATCGGAATTATCCTACAAATTATATAATAGTGAAGATAAAAAAAACTCTTAGGAGTTGTTGACTAGGGATGATAGGAAGTAGGGAAGGATACCCTAATATCTATCGTCAACGCTCCGCTATAAGCAATTCAATCGAGCACGAATAAATTCAATCATGGGGGAGAACGGGATTTAAAAGGAGAATCTATAGGTTTGTAAAATTAAAAGAGGCCTAAGATGAAAAATGAGTAAGATTCGTTTTCTTTTAGATTTTGAAGAAAGAAAATTGATGAATGTGTTGTAATATTTCTAACCTTCCACACACCCGTAGTTTCTCTCCGTGTAATTAGCAAAACTTATAAAACCTATCTTCCCCTCTTCCCTTCCTTCGCCTTTTTTTACTTTCCTTCGTAAATCTTTTCTCTTCTCTACTTTCTCTCCAAGTAAACAGAAGACCCAAACCGTGAGCGGTGGGCGGTCTCGGCCTACAATATCCCAGGGGATTTGAATGCCGCTTACCGCCACCGGGCAAAACAATACCGCCGGCTGTCGCCCGCTCTCGATCACGAGACTACTTGGCGCTCAGCGTTCAACAACCGTCCCGGTGAACTTACCGAAGCGTGAGGTGACCTCGTCCCCCAAATCCAACCCCATTCGTCCCCTTTATTCTCGTCTATTTCCATTCCCCATTTTGTTCTCGATCTGGAAACAGCAAGAAATTACGATCGAGGTAAGCTGCAATAAGTTGACTTTCTGTCCAATTTCTCTTCAATTATTCGGTTTTTTTTCTTGAATTCATGGTGTTTGATCGCATCTTTCGATCTCCGAGAACGGCTTTGTAAGATTTCTAGGGTTTGCGATTCGATGAAAAAAATTCAGACTTTCTTAGGGTTTTACGTGTCCAGTCCACATGGATTCTGAGAATAAGCCCGGAGATGGCTTCCTCGACCTCAACTTCGCTGCTGGAGAACAGCCGGAAACCCTAACCGGAGCGGAGGAAGCTGAACAAACTGAGGCGGCGATTGGCAAACACGATGACGGGACGGACTCCGGAGGCGGCGCTTTAGCTGAAACCGAGAAGGTTACTGTGGAAGCCGAAGATACGGAGGCACACGATGATGTGGTCGATGAGAAATCGAAGGACCAAAGT
>JBBMJZ010396827.1:0-13835 GCA_037833815.1 Zingiber zerumbet
GTTTTTAGAGTGAACACGATTAACAGGTTTAAATGGTCACAAGGTGGAGCCGAGACTTGTATTCTGTGTTTTTCAAGATATATATATATATATATATATATATATCAATTGAGGTATTTTAAATTAAAACACTGTTATTGTGCGATTGACATTTTGAAAATTCTTAAAATACGTATTTACTTTTCATTTACCCTCCCTTTAATAAACATGGTATTGCATTCAAATGGTAACTGCCATAGTGATATTGTATAAACTTTAAAATTGATAAGGTGTGTCAATAATGATTTCAAAGGTAATGTAAAATCCTGGTTAAAGTCAGGATGAGATAGTAATTAGAATCTGAATATACGTAGTTAAATGAGTTATTTTCATCGGACTCAGCTCCTTATTTCTTAATACAAAAATATTCGGTATATTGCCGGTGGATTTAAAAGTTGGTCGGGCTTAAGGGGGTTTAATTAGTTCTCCATTTTCCACATACAAGGTTCTCAATATATATTAAGTCGTCCCCAATACCGATCAAACTTATGGGGTGTAGATCTCCATTTTTCAAATATAAGTCTCTCACCATACAATCGGTCGGCATCAGAGCCTATTGGACTTAAACAACTTAGCTTCCTACTCTTACAATACAACTATCAGTATATAACTGATCAAACCAAAAGTCGATCAAACTCGAGGGACTTAGCTCCCTACTCTTACAGTACAATTCTCAGTATATAGCTGACCGGCCTGAGAGCTTGTCAGACTTCTAGGATGTGGTTGTCCATTTCTTAGCGCCAAGACATTCTATATACGACCGGTCAGTTATGAAGTTGGTCGGACCTATTAGGCTAAGCTCTTCACTTCTCATGTGCTAGTCTCTCATCGTACAATGGTTGGCTACAAGGCCGACCGAACTACCTCTAGAAAACAATATTGACAGAATCACAATAAATAGTTAGAGAATAACAGCTACTTGTCAAAGAATATTTCGCTACCATATCATATACATGCAGGAAACCTTCTTTTGAGAGTGTTCGTACAGCTTCCATTGTCTGGCATTACTCGACATATTCTGACATCAAATATTCTTAGCCACCTCATGAGTACGGAGATTAGAAAAGACAATTCATATACCTATAATGGAACCTTCCGCGAAGATGACCGTATATATTCAATATTTGACATATTTTGAGACCAGACATTCTCTGACACCTTATGATTATGGAAGTTCTGAAAGTCAGTATAAAAAAAAATTCTCTAATAGGTCAGGTACGTATTTGTACACATTTGGACAACGTTTTACTACACATTCTTATGTGCATGCATCTACTGTTCATCTTCTTCTGTATTTTCACTCGTCTACCATACTGACTTAAGCATCGGAGTATCTGTATCAGGGATTCCCTCCCTGGTTTTCGCTATAACGTTTCCCTTTGCTCTTTTTGCGATGTGCACATGATGGAGTGTCCGGTGTCAATTTTTCTCCGTCTTAGATTCTTCTCCAAGTCAACAACAGAGCCATATGCTGAGCGTGTCATCTCTACCGATTTCATATAGAATTAAAAATCAATACCGACATTGTATTTTGAAAATCAATACTACAGTAGTATTGATTTTTGAAATGCAATATCATATTGATGTGGTTCTTTGAACATAAGAATACGGTCACATACTTACATGAGATAATGATGAAACTCGATCGAAAATTTCATCATCTCTATGGATCCGGCCATGCACTTATTAATTTAGATTTTTATTGAATTCTCTCCGAATGGTCTGGAAAAGTCGCAAGAGAGCTATTAACACAGCGATACCATATTTTTTTTTTTTAATAAAATAACACAGTGATTAACGGGGAGAATAAAATAAAAATAAATAAAAAATTTAAAAGTTAAATTCATATTTTAAAATGTTCATAATTTTAAATGCGAGGTCCACTACTGTTTTTATAAGCTAATTTATTAAATGAAATATTTGACTTTACCTTTTGACTGTGCTGATTATGCAGTGTGTAAAAGGTAAATGCTGCTTTTGCCACCATGATTATGCAGTGTAGAGTAAAACGTAAATGCAAAAATAACACGCTGTGTCGCTCTGTACTTGAGACTGATATAAATAACACGGAACAGGATTTGAGTTTGCGATGCGGAGCAAGGGGACGATCTTCCTCCCCGACACGTTGCTTTCACCTCCATCGATCTCATTCTCTAACATCGTCCCGGACCTTTGCTACTCCACCTTTTGCCGCCCCTCCTGTTGCCTTTGCGACCATGGAAGTCGATGGTGGAAGAGGCAGGCGCCGGCTATTAAGTAGCAGGGAGTCGAGTCCAGACCGAGCCAAACTCGCCTACGCCCAGCAGCAGCAACCTCCTCCGCCCCCGCCGCGGCCGTTGCCGCAGCAGAGGTTCGCCAGGCCTCTCCGCAAGCTTCAAGTTGTTTACTACCTCTGCAGGAATGGCCAATTGGAGCACCCCCACTTCATCGAGCTCCCTTACCTCCCGAACCACCACCTCCGCCTCAAAGGTCCATTAGTTACCTCCTTCCTCTTCCATTTTAGTCTCCTCGTTTAGCTCACGTTGATCCCTTCTCTTCTGCAATAGATGTGATTGAAAGATTAACTCTTCTCAGAGGCAAAGGCATGCCTTCGCTCTTCTCCTGGTCTTGCAAGAGGTAGTCAATCCCTGTTTCAGTGCTTGCTTGTTTGCGTCTGTGATTTTATTTTATTTTTGATATTGTTACTAATCTTTAAAGGAGCTACAAGAATGGGTACGTGTGGAATGACTTGGCCGAGAATGATATAATCTACCCCGCTGACGGCGTCGAGTACGTGCTCAAAGGCTCTGAGATCTTCCCCGGCGCTTACGGTCTCTTCCTCCTGATTTTAGAGATGATTAATTCAGAGTTTTTTTGAATAATTTTTGATCGATTTTACTTGGAATTGGGAAATGGTAGATCGTTTCCAACATATTCCGGCGAGCAGCAGGCAGCTAAAAGCACTTCCGGCGCCTCGAAAGCTTCATTTGGAGTTTGTCGACGACGATGACGCAGAGGATATGGAGCAAGGAACAGAGGAGGAGACGGTGGTGGGTAAGCGCACCGTCGGTGAGAAGATGCGCGTAGGATACTCGCGTCGTACCTGCGGGGTTTCAACGGAGGAAATGGAGGGAGTCGACTGCCGGACGGCGGCTCGAACGAGTCGCCACCACGCTCCCACCGAGCTTCCCCTCGATGATTCCTCCCCTCCGTCGTCATCCTCCTCGGACAAGCCTCGCAATCAAGCTTACCCCGCCGCAGCTACCTGCGGCAGCGTCTCTCAGAGGTTCGATGACGTCGACCCGGCGCCGGAACCGGTTTTGTCGCGCAACTCGGTCCTGCTCCAGCTGATCGCCTGCGGCTCGGCCGCGCTCAAGGGAAGAGGCACCCAGAACAGCGGAGCAATAAAGGCGGCGTCGGCGGCCGCCAACTCAGCCTCGGACGCCGCCGCAGCTTCGGCCGGTTGCGTGCGTCACAGCAGTGGGCTGCACTGCGGCCGACTCACGGCCCGAGCTGCAGACGATGACGAGTCATCGCGGTGCTACTCGGAGAACCCTCGCTACTGCCACCCCCTCGTCGAAGACAAGGAGTATTTCAGCGGCAGCATTGTCGAGGAGGGAAGCAGAGGTGGCGGCCCGCCGGAGCCTATCCTGCAGAAATCATCCTCTTACAATGAAGAAAGGTTAATTATTACACTTCAATTTTGTTTCATAAATTCAATCTTCATAACATTAACATAATTCCTCGATAACGACACTTTCTCATTCGATCAGTATTCTGAGATCAAAGTTTAGAGAGTAAACTGAAAAAAGTAAATGAAACTGATAGGAATTCTAAATTTCTTCCTATATTTACACATAGCAGCTTTATGAGAAATCTACTGTTGCAAATTGATTCACTGTTTGCATGCAAAATAGTCCTTCGGAAAGTAAAAAAAAAAAAAACACAAGCTGCACCTGCACGTTCTGGAAGCGATGCTTCGGCCCACAAGACTGTTTCGGCTTCGGAAAGCAAATTTTAACTCTGTTTTTTGCACTGTTATTGAAAGCTAACTTTAGAAGAATAAAAAACATTGTTGATATTGCAGGAGCTCGAAGGTTGGGATCGGCGAAGAGGAGAGAGCAGGGAAGGAGGTGAAGGGGAAATGCATTCCAGGGAGGAGGAGGTGCTCTGGCAAGCAACAGTAATGGCAGAGGTAGCAACAGTAGCAGCTTTCAATTAATCGAGGAGGAAGACGCAGCATGGAATTGATCATACTGAAAAAGGTCCCGCGGAATTTGTCTGTGCTTGTGTGCAGTGCAACTGCACTTTATTGTGGCTGGCATGCAGTGAGATGAGGAGTAGTGTGGCATTTAATGAAAAAGTTGGTCTGAGCCTGAGAATATGGAAAATCTTTCTGTGGATTCTACTGTGGATTCTGCGTTTAGTAAGTCTGTGCTGGGTCTTAGGTTTCTTGTGTGGATTAGCTATTATCCTGCCTTATATATATAAAAATTACTTTGGGAAGTGTTTGTTGTTTTCCTTCCTGGATTTGCATTGCAGGGCCATATGTTGTGGGCATAGAGACTCTATCACGTGAAGGGTCTCTAAATAGTGTCTCTGGTTTAAATTTTCATTTCTTTTTCAACAATTTACCAATAGACACACATAGAAATCCAAATTTACTAAAAGACGTATATTACTTTAGTATTTACCAAAGAGTGCACTTTTTTAAATGTATTTCCTATTTTACCCTCCTGATAATTTAATTTTTTCTACTGTTTTTTTTTTCTTTACTATATTTATTTCTCTTCTCTCTCTTCTCTGTCGGTAGAACATGAGAATAATATTAGTCAATTTTTAATCACATTTTAATACATTTGAATAAGCCAAAATAAATAATGGACACCATATTTGGACTCTTTGTAATTTTAGAAATTCACAGGAACTAGAATGGGTGCAATCGGAGCTATCGATCAGTGGGTTTCGGTCAAAACCCACTTATGGACCAAGAGAACTCCGATTGAACCCATTTAAGTTTATATGGATTTCTAAAATTGCAAGGAGTTCAAATACGGTGTCCATTATTTATTTTGGCTTTTTATAGACGTTAAGAAGCAAAATCAAAGAATCGGCATAAAAATCCACGTTGGGCCTGATATGGGTCTGATATCATTCTATATCAGGCCCAACGTAGGCCTGATATCATTCCATATCAGGGCCACGTTGGGCCTGATTTGAGTCTATATCAGGCACAATGTGGGCTTTTATGCCAATTCTTTGATTTTACTTATTAACATCTATAAAAAGCCAAAATAAATAATGAACACCATATTTTAACTACTTGCAATTTTAGAAATCCATAGAAACTAAAATCGGTGCAATCGGAACTCTCTAGGTCCATCAGTGGGTTTTGACCGAAACCCACTAATTGACCTAGAAATCTTCGATTGCACCCATTTCAGCTCCTGTGGATTTATAAAATTACAAGGAGTTCAAATATGATGTCCATTATTATTTTCGACAGTCCTAGTGATGGACCAAAGGTTTTGAAAACCCTAAATATCTATTTTTTTTCTTTTTTTTTTTTTGTTTTGGCCTGATATTAAGAGATATCATGTCCACATTGGGCCTGATATCTCTTCATATCCGGTCCAATGTGGACATGATATCTCTCCATATGAGGCCTAATGTGGATTTTATATGGGAGATATCAGACCTAGCAAAAAAAAAAAAAAAAAAAAAAAAGTGATTTAGGATTTTTCAAAACGTCTTTTTTAAGCATCAATCTAGAGCATACTGTTTTTGTTTTTTTAGGGTCTTTAAAATATCCTTGTCTTAATTTACTTGGATTCTTTACCACTCGTTCGTCCTGCTTCATCGGATTTTTTGCACTCTAATCATGAGTCAAATTTGGAAGTAACTTTTGTGTGTTAAACTTGTAGTACTGCCTCAAATTTTTGACAAAAATTAAGGGTTGCATTCCAAAACAAATTAAACCTCATCTGGTTTGAAATAAGTGGCGATGGAATACTAGATACGTGACTCGGACATTGATCAAATGAATTTTATTCAGTATCAAAAGATAAGTCTAAGCATTTCTGCATATCAAAAGGAGCATTAGCGATCAAATCAAGAAAAGAGTCCAAGCGTAAACCCTCCGACATTTAAGTCAGTGATCGATAGAAGGTGATGAACTGTATGCATGAATAGTGAAAATTACGTAGACTCATGTAATATGAGCGTACCTAGACCTATAGATGTAGACTCCCTTTTTACAGTGTTAATATTTGTTTGTGTATAAATTTCAAAGCGTTTTTGAAAAAAAACAGACTATAAAGATGCTCTGACACCTTTCCCAAAATAGATCCGTAATCTTTATGTTTGGCAAAGAGGAGGCTTCTGATGTATAGCTTGCATATAGAATATTCGGCATCCTTCGTGGCATAAAACACCAAAAAAAAAAAATATGACGTCGTTGGGCTGGGGGGCCCACAATCCGCTTACTTAGCAAATCGACAGAGCTTTTTTCCGATGGCATGTTCGGCAGTCGCTTAGCCGATCGAACATATAGAATGTCGTTGGTAACTTGTCCCTTACTCGACTTATCTATTTTAATCAAAAAGTTCAATCAAACCAGGTGTCCATTCTGTGTCTATCGGACTGTAGTTCCGATCGGTTGAACTGCTCGACCAAGTTATTCAGTTGTGTTATCTTAAAGAATTTTTGGCCCTAGAAAGTGTTGACTCGTTTTGAGCTATTCGTCCATATTGAGAGGCTTGGCGTCTAACTGACCTGATGGTCAGGTCGGATAACATCTTGACCCAATGGTTCGATCGGCCCATTGAGTCGATCAGATAATCTCTTGGTAGCAACAATTGACTGTGCCGATTTCAAGAGTTGACCCTTCTTTCACTTTAACCATCATATCAGCCGGTTTGGACTTTGACCTAACTTAAAGGACCTACCTCAATCTCCATATCAAAACGCTCTAAAATTGATGCACTGGGGTTGACTTTCTTACATATAACATTATCTAGGTGCTTAGTTTCACTTCTAAACATGTCTATAGTGGAGGAGAGGTCCCTAAACATGGTGGTAAAAGGTGAATACGTTCGCCCCCAGTATTCCCGTCAACCCGTCCAATGAGAGGTCCCCAAATATGGTGCAACACTAAGAGGCACAATAATATTTTCATGCATCCAGGTTCAATTTCCATATAGGGCAACTAGCGCTCGAACTATTGAGATAGTTGGGCCGTTGTGAGGAGACACTGTGTTTTCAAATTTACCAAATGTGTAAAACCGGGAGAGGCCGCCGAATTCGGGGATTAATCGGACTAAAGATTTAGATATCCGAATTAATAAAAAAAAAATAGAGGAGGTGGAGAGACTTAACTATGCAACAATTCCAAGAGAGGACACTAATCCTAGAAAAAAGTATTATTGTGGGACATTTTGATATGTGGTTGTGTTGTTTGGTTTTGCATTCTGTCGGAAGCTTATTTTGGGTCTTGGCATATAAAATATTTATATGTTTTTCTTATCAGCTTGTTGCTTTTGCCTTATCATTCATTTCTCTATAGACATAACTTGAAGGCAAAAAAGACCTAAAAAGGACAACTCAATTTTGGAGCTTCTCCCAACAAGCAACCAACCGTACGTAACTTCCCTCCTCTGCCTTGCAATCCACACCATCTCGGCCGCCGGATGGAAAACTAGCGGCTGTGATCTTGTTCTTCACACTCTAACCTTTTTGCTTGGCTTGTCAAAAAGAACTACTTTTCCTTTGAAGTAACAAATAGATGCCATACAAATTAAATTTAATAATAAATTTTTAACAAAAAAGATAAATTTTAAAAATTATACATAAAATATTTCGTTAATCATCCATTGTTTGACCACCTCACTCACCCAAAGCCACAATGATTTCCTCCTTAAAAACTTCAGCCAATCACGTTTCGCCATCTAGCTTCCCCAATTTAGTCTTCAATGTTACTAGGATCATCCAACCGCCAGCGTCCCAATAACAAATCGACATCTGTCGAGTTAAAAGCCAATCAAAATATCCAACGGAATAACGACACGCGTCCTGTCTAATCAGCCGTTGCTTCCCGCAACGATCGCAGTTATAGTACACGTGGCGTCTATCCATTCGCCAAAAGGGGGAGTAGGATCCCTATTAATACCTAAAACCGGTCTCCATTTCACCAGGGAGAAAGCAACGAGCGAAGAAAAAAAAACACCATTGCCCACCCCATCGGTGAGCTGAGAGATCCATTCGCGTGTAAGAAAAGGTTCGATCCCTAATCTGATTCCGCCTTCTTCGATCTCTAATCGTTAGTTTTCTTACTTTTTTTTTCCTTTTTCTCTTTCTGGTTTTTGTACGATCAGATCCAGGTTTAGTTTGAAAGAGGGCTTTTTCAAACCCTCAGGTTGATTTCAATCATTTGTTTTCTTTGTTTTTTGATCGGAAGATCTACTTTTTAGCGCTAGTTCTCGTTCTCGATCTCTTTCTTGTTCGCGATCTGCAGCTTTTTAGCTTCTTTTCCGCATCAGTAGGTTAATTGTTTTAGGAAAAGCAGTAGCTTTGCGTTACAGATCAGGAATGGCGACAGCCATGGATTCGTACAGTAGTCTGCTAGTTTTCTCCTCCTCGGATTATTTGAGAGAAGAGGTTGGACCTTTTATTGAAGCTTCTTCCTCCCCTGATCCACTTTCCTCGAGTCTCTCCTCCTTCTATCTTCCTCCAAACAGTAGCTTCGCTCTGTCCGTGCCTGTTGGATACGGCTCCGAGATGGTTCCTCAAAACGCCAACTCGGTCGAGTTCGATTACCTCTCCCCTGCTCAAATCCACCAGATCCAGGCTCAATTCCACCACGGGAAGCAGAGGAATCCCCCGATCGCTCCCCAGACAAAACCCATGAAGCGCGCGGCGTCATCGCCGAAGCCTGCCAAGCTCTTCCGCGGGGTCAGGCAGCGGCACTGGGGCAAATGGGTGGCGGAGATCCGCCTTCCCCGCAACCGCACCCGCCTGTGGCTCGGCACCTTCGACACAGCCGACGAGGCCGCCTTGGCCTACGACAAGGCCGCGTTCAAGCTCCGCGGCGACGGCGCAAGGCTCAATTTCCCAGAGTTCCGGCGCGGCGGGGCGCACTTGGGGCCGCCCCTGCACCCCGCAGTGGACGACAAGCTCCAGGCCATATGCGAGACCCTGGGGAGCTCCGGGAAGCGGGAAGCCTCTCCGTCGTGCCCGGTGGCCAGCGAGGGCAGCATGGAGGAGAACAAATCCAACTCTTCGTCTGACGAAGGCGGCGAGTCGTCGTCAGCTGGGTCAGCGATGCAGCACCTGGACTTCACGGAGGCGCCGTGGGACGAGTCGGAAAGCTTTGTGCTGCGCAAGTATCCGTCGTGGGAGATCGATTGGGACTCCATTCTCTCCACCGATTAGCATCGGTTTGTGGTACGGTGGCTCCTTGCAAATGGTGTTTTAGACATTTGCATGGCCTCTTCTTCTAATTAGTAGAAATTATTGCAGTTGAATGCAGGAAAACCTCATGGTTTGCTGAATTTTTTGAAGCAAAACCATGAAGTTTGTCATCTTCTTTTTGCAATTCTCATCTGTGTATATTTGTGATTTGGTAAAATCTCTGCTGTGTTTGATATATATCTGTATTAAAAGGTCTCTACTGTTGTTTAATTACTATAAACTTTTGAGACTTTTCTGAATTGAGAATTTTGTACATTGTCTTTGGTTAAGAAGTTACTTGTGGGAGAAAATTAACTAAGGGCATCTCTAATTGTTAGAGCTCTAAATGAGTTTTTTTCATGATTACAATATGACACATGACTAATATAAAAACTTATTCAAATATCTCCAATAGTTAAAACTCTAAATGAACTTTTTTATGATCTCATTCATAGTATAAGTTGCATGACTTCATGTAGATTTTATCAAATTCAAGACAAAAAAATAGGTTTATGTTTTTACTACTGCTCTTAAACTACAAACCTTAAACCTCACCACTATAATGATTTAAGACTTTTTATTCAGCTTTTTGGATTTTACAAACCTCTCATAGATCTTGCATTGGAGATACCCTAAGCCTTGTAGCTTAAGTTCAAAGCTTTGACGAGGTGATGCATGATTAAGTCAAATTATAAAGGATTATAACTTTTGACTTGGGATTTTGAATCGTCGTTAGTGGTCATGCGTATGGAATTTCAAAATCTACATTTGTTAAAGGAACCCATAATTGTCAAATGCTGAGCCTAATTTCACCATTTAGGCCCTTGTCAGAGCATCTTTGCTATTTTTAGTGATGAATCCTTTTTCTACTCACTCGGGCTCCTTCACCGCAAGCTCTCCTTTTCCATACAACTTCGTAGATATGAGAAAGTTACACCAGTTAGAGTCGAATCGTCTCTCCCGGTGCGGCTCCTCCAATACTCAAGTCAATGATTGATTGAGAGAACAAGTAAAAGAAGAACTTAAGAAAGAGTCACCTTCGCTAGTTAAAAAATAAAAGATCATCGTACATATAAGTTACCATCTAAGGTGCTTATATATTATATAGTTGTTCGAAGAGAATCTCTATGTCACCCGTCTTCGCGTCTTTTCACTTCTTCCCATCTAAGTCAGTGAGGATGCGGTTTCTCATAATTCGTTACCATTCTCCTAATCCTTGACTGTCGCATAAAGTGAAGAGAGCTCCCAAGAAACTATCTTTAACAACCACTACTCAGTCGTCATTTACGAATTACTACGTATTATGAAGAAGGAATCAAGAGAATCACCTTTAACGTCCATCACTTGTTTTTCCCAATCATCAGTCTCCACGTAAGATGAGAAGGAATCAAAGAAAATACCTCGGGCATCTCTTCATTTAGTTATAACCACGTGTTGACAATCAAAAGCTTGATAATGTAGGACTCAACTTAATAATATTGCTTTGCGGACCCCAATGTTATTGCCCTATGATTTTTTAGTATTATTGCTTAGCAACCCCTAATGCTATTGCCTTGTGAATTTTTAATATCATTGCTCAGCGGATCTTCACAAGTTACTGTGCAGGGCGCAAAGTTATTGCTTGATGGTTCTTCATATGGTTGCTCTGTGGAACACAAAGTTATTGCTCGGTAGTTTTTTGTAAGGTTGCTTTGCGGGACATAGAGTTATTGCTCGGCGAACCTCATAGGGATGCTCTGTGAGATGTAGAGTTATTATTCGACGAGCCTTGGTAATATTGTTCTAGGAACCTCCATGTGGTTACTTTATGGAAACATGACCTTATTGCTCAACAGACCTTTAACACCGCTTGCTGGAACTAAATAACATCGCCCGACCCTATAGACTTTGGTGATATTGTCCGAACATATTCATTCAACCGCCAAAGGAGGAACTCCACTATATCACTCGAGAGAATCTACTGCATTCCTCAGGGTGAATCTGGTTACCATCATTTAGTATTTTCTATTTTTATGATATTTAAGGTAATTTTGATATTTATGGTATTTAAGATCATTTTGATATTTTTGGTATTTGTGGATATTAGTTTATTTATATTTATAAGATTGAAATTGAAGTCTATATTTCAGTATTTCTTTCATTTCTTAGTCTTAGGGTCTAGAATTTATATAAACACATGTCTAATTATGTGAGGAATCATCTCTCAATTATTAATAAAGTTTTTTTTTTAGTGAATGGGTTTTCTCTTTGGCATTTTTCGGGTTCTCTTCTTGCTTTCTCTCCTATTTTTTTTCTTGTCTTGTTAGTAGGATAATCATCATCTTGTCGTAAGGTATGAAAGAAAAGAAGAGTGAATGTTTATTCGTGAGCATTTCTCTCATAATTTTGAATGGAGTTATGGTATTGTAGTTTCTTATGACCTTATAGTTCCTAACTCTACTAGTTGGATGGTTTTGACGTTTAATGTTTTTTCAAATTGGATCTATCTTGAATTGAAGTGGAGTCCCTTTTTTTCAATCAAAAGTGACTTCCACTATCTCACGAACTATCTTGTACGCCCTTCGAATTGAACCGGTCTCTGGACTACCTGAACTAGCCCGACCGAGCCCAATCAATTGGGCCACTTAATGTCAGTTGAATGAAGCTTCGCTTTGTTTCCCTGGGCTCAAATAAACTTGAGCTATTAGTGAGTTAAATCAGCTTAAATTGATTGTCTCTTTGGTTAAGCGTTGAATCACTTTAACTAAATCATCTTAACTACTAATTAGTTTTATCAGAATTTAACTGGAAACAATTATTGATCAGTCTGAACCCTAATTAAATTAGATCGAACCTCTTATATTGAACTAGATCAATATTTTCCATTTGAGACAATTGTTTTGCCTGCATGCTCAAGCTAGAAACAAATCAATATCAAACCAGATCAAGCTTTGAAGAAGCAACTGTTGGCAATGCAACAAGAATATCCTTGTTCAATTTCTTCAACTCCATGGACTTCCTACATGATCCATCCCATGGTCGAGGAGGAAGAGGTCCGTATGTATTTTCCTTTTTATTGGACACTATTATATAAAATAATTTATAATACTTTAGAATTTATATTAGTTCTTTTTAATTTATTTTTTTTACTCATATTGTTTTGTTAATATTTGCTTTAATAAAATGCATATCTTTTTAATTTAAATTTTTTCAATGAACTCGATAAGCATTTACTTACAACATATTTAAAAATTATATATAGAGAGAGTCTGCCCCGTGGGAGTTGGGGTCCTGTGCTCCTGCCCTACTTGGACGACCCCATGGTCGCTTTGGTAACGGTAATAAACCTTTTGTATTTATATAGATGTTTACTTTACTTTATAGATGTCATACATAGGGGTGATAATTTTTGACCCGACATAAAAACACGATCCGAACTGAACATGAAAAAATCAGGCTAGGATTGGATAGTTTCGGGTTCGGATCGAAATCGGGTCGACCCAATTACAACCCACAAACCCGTTTATAAATAATTATAAATTTAAACTAAAATTATAAATTTTAAAAAGTTAAAAACCCTAAACATAGAGATGTGCTATGGATTGTAATGTTGCTATGGTTTATAATTTATAATATGGATTTTCAATTTGTGTAGATAAATATTTTTTTAATTTAATATACAAAATTTCTTTATTGAATTCAGATAATGTTCGGGTCAAACGGGTTAAATGGGTTAAACGGGTCAAACGGGTGAAACGGGTTAGGTTCGGGTCAAGTGCAAATAAACAGATCAGGTTTAAGTTGAATAGTTTGACCCGAATTTATAATCAGGTCGGGTTTAGATTGTTATTTTCCAACCTGCTAACCTACCAATTTAAACATGTCAACCTGAACCCGAATCGAATTGTCACTTCTATACATAAGTACTCTTTTAAAGAAGCACAAAGTATTTATTGATTGTAAATTTAAATTATTTTACTAATTTTATCTTACTTAGATCATTTTTTTGAATTAATTTTATATGTTTCAATACTATTTTATTTGAGTTTTGACCAAAATAAAAATTGAATAATATAGTACTTTTAGAATATTCCAAAGAAAATTTTCAAAAAAAATCATTGCATTAAGTGTTTAATTAATGTGATATCCATTACTTTAAAATTATATTCACACTCAAATGATGCAGGGTGATGCTGGAATATGAAATCATAAATAGATTATGAATAATAATAATAATAATAATAATAATAATAATAATAATTCAAAAATACAGGATTAATTTAAAAAAAAATAAAATCAAAGAATACTATAATGGAAAGATTTATTTATCTTTGATGAAGTGACTAACCAACCAGGTGTCATAAATTAAATAGAATATGAAAGTTGTTTCC
>JBBMJZ010396835.1:0-13834 GCA_037833815.1 Zingiber zerumbet
AAGATCAAGAGGTCATTAGCTACAAAGAAAGGTATAACTAACTAATTGTTTCCGCATCATGTTAGTTAGTTCATGTTATTTGTTTTTGATCTTGAAATACCAAACACAAGAGACTATCGTTTTAGGAAATCGATTTTATGTTTCGATTTTGTGTTCTTTTGTTTTTCGATCTTGTGATTCGATTGTTCTTAGCGGTTAAACCTAAGGTTACTATAGGGAGATTAAATATTGAATTTCTTTGAAAGACTTTGTCTAGAATGTGGTGGATGATCTCATACCCAGGAAGGCCTAGTGTCTCGCCATGTATAACCTGGAAGTCGATCATTGAAATTAATATTTAATCAACTTTGTAACATGGGTCGAACTTTGAACAATAATGTTAAGTTCCGCTTGCGATTCAAGTCTAACCTCTAAGAACATATAAGTTAAGCTTAGAATCAATAATGTTAAGTTTCGTTTGCAATTTAAGTTTAACTTTTAAAGAACACATGGTAGTTAGGAAAGGTTCAGACCTTGTACAAAATTTTTGTATAGGGGAACCAGTACGTATTCTGAGTAGCAACCAACACTTCGTCCCTCAAATGCACCGAGCTTGTCGACTCACTTCTCTTGTCATCCTTCTTGATAGCTGCATCTTCCGCTCGACTTCTTATAATTCTATGCTCCTACACACTTAAACACAAGAATCAAATGCATAGGATCTAATTTGATTTGGTTGATCACATCAAAACTACCATGGGGTACTACCATGATGTGAATCAACACAAGTTAAGTTAGGGTTTAACAAAAAACAATAAAGTAACTATATTTACAAATTAAAGCATTTAATATGCAAATTGAAATAGTTAATATAAAAAATTGACAATGAATACAAAAAATTATATTTCCCTTTAGACTTAATATTTTCTCTCCCCTTTTGATCATATTAAAAATAAGGGTGAACATTGAAAAAAATTATAGGGTTATCTAAATAGTGACTAAGACTTAGAAATAATGTGGAAATTATTTTTTTTTTAAAATAAATTTTTAGGATTTACAAACCAATTTTCTATAAAAATAATTTTAAATTATTTTGAATTCTTGAAAAATTCTGAAAACTTTTGTCATTATTAAACACAATAATATAGAATTGTGATAAAGTTTTCATGAATAAAAAAATTAATATAAGTAGTAATGAATTATTCTATACAGAGAGATATATTTTCTTAAAAAAATTTAAAAATATACTTTGAGCTCAAAAAATTTTGTAAAATTTGTTGAGTATGTTAAATAAGAAGCATATATACATAATAAATATATTTTCGAACATTAATTTTTTAATAATTTTTAATAGTAAAAATTAAAATTTTGGTAAAAAATTCATAGAAAATTAATTAACTGCCAAAAAATTTCAACATTTTTTGTACAAAAAAGTAATAAAATCATTTTTCACAAAAAAAAATTAAGATCTAATTAATTTAGAAAAAAAATAACATGAAACCATTTATTTGAGAAAGTTAGACAATTTTAAGCATGCAACCAAAATATTAAAGCAAATTAAAATTAAAACATACATAAAGATTTATTCTAAGGATGAGTTTAAAATCCAATATAGGTTTTTAATTACCGTATTAATAAAAAAATTTCTTAAAATGTACTTTTTTTTAAACTTTTCTTATTTGACCCTTATAAAATCTATAATACTAATTTTGCCCTTGATAATTTCTTAAATTCAAAGCAACAAAATTTGAATATGTAGTATTTTTTAAATTTTCTACTTATTTTTTTAATTTTGTATTTTTAATTTTAACTTTATCAAGTTCTTCTTGTGGGCATACTTTAGCTAAAATTATTTTTAAATTTATTTTTTCTTTTTCAAATTTATATTCTTGGTTTTAAGCTTACATAAAGATTTGAACATTGATTTTATACCATAATATAACTAGTCAGGTGGTAGAAGACATACCTCACTTAACAAATCTGATCTGAAGCTGGATTCTTCCTCTTCATGATTATTTTTTTTTTCAGATGTAGCTTCTCCTTCATCGATACTAGCTTCCAAGTTGCTTGGTTCTTTGTGACTAGCCATTAGTGCTAATCCAACATAGGCTTCTATCTCAGATTCAGATGACAAACTTTCATCCCAAGTAATCTTGAGATTTTTGTGCGTGTTTCGCTTTGGCCCTTTGTCTTTTTCTTTCTTAAGCTCCGGGTAGTCATCCTTCATGTGTCCTTCTTTCTGACAATTGTAGCATAGAATCTTTCGCTTGCCCCTTGGATTTTTCTTGGTCCGCATTTCTTTAAACTTGTTATATTTTTTATTTATTTTCTTACCATGAACACTTCTTGGTCTACATTAGGTATGAGTCTAACTCGGGTTCGTCTTTCTGGTTAGCTCTCAGTGCCAAGTTCTAGCTTGACTTATTTCTTATTCTTGCACATCTAGATTCATGTAATTCTAATGTTGAAAAAAGTTCTTCTAAGGTATTTATCTCTAAGTCGTTAGAGATGTAGTAGGCGTCTATACGATGCCCACTCTGAAGTTTTGGGAAAGACGTTGAGTGCGTAGCGGACCAAGTCCCGATTGGTTACCATTTCGTCGAGATTGATCAATCCGGTGATCGGCTCCTTGATTTTCGTGTGTAGTTGAGCCACTGTCTCACCTTTTTCTAAGCGGAGGTTTGTTAGCTTACTTCGAAGAATATCCTGTCGTGTAAGCTTTACTTCAGATGTGTCTTCATGGAGCTTTAGCAATTTCTCTCAGAGTTCTTTGGCCGAGGTGTAGCCTTCGATGCGGTTAATTTCTTGAGGCGGTAATACACTTAGCAAGTGGTTCTGCTCTACTGTTGGCTACAAAGTCACTTTGTTCCTTCTTTGTCCAAAGATTTTTCTTCTTTCTCTTCTCCTTGTTGATTCTTATGAACTGCAAAACCATACTTTATTATTAAAAGAATTTCACAATCTGTTCTTAGAAATACCTCCATTCGACGTTTCCAGTATGCAAACTCTCCCTCAAACCTTGATGGGTTGAGGCTTGGTTCGGCCATCAATTTCTTTACTTCGATCGTCGATTAGTCCTTTTGAAGCGTCCTTGCTCTGATACCACTTGTTGGTCCTGGTGCAATCGACAAGAGTGGGTGAATTGTCTGAAATAACAAAAATACCCTTTCCGAAACTTTCGACTTTGATTAAGACAAACACTTTAATAAATGAAACTAAATTGCATAAAATAAGTACGAGACAACAAATATTTACTTGGTTTACAAACAGGGAGATTGCTAATTCAAGGCAAGTGAATATCAACTAGTTGACTCCTTCTTTGACATAAGTCAGAGGTGGAGAAGGCTCGTACAAAATGCTGAACGTACATAACTTTAAAGAACAAAATGAATAACTTGAATACAGAAAGTGTTGTACCGAATAAAGAAGACCAGAGCTCTATTTATAACCCACTGGTCGAAACTAGCCGTTTGCTGATGTGGCAACTTCGGGCGCCTGAACCCTCTCTAGGCGCTCCTAGCAAGGCAAACTTTATCTACACGTAACAGCTTCAAGATTAAATTTTTCATGTCCAGGCGCTTGGACTCTATCCAGGTGCCCGGATGGTTGCTGATGTGGACCCGAAGGTGATCCATATCAATGACACTGCGATGAGGCACCTTGGTGGTCCGAGCACTCGGATCAGTCAGCCTCAGGCTGACCGTCCGACGCCTTCTCTGGATGCTAGCTTCTTCTCCAGTTACTTGGGTGATCCTTTGGGCTTCCAAAATTGAGCTCATCCAAATCCAACTCCGACATTCTCTCCTCGAGCAATCTTCTCCTCCGGCTTCTCCTCCCTCAAAAAGGTCGCGCGCTTCCTTCTCGTCCGCTAACGTACTCTTCCGTAGCACTTCGTCCCTTGGACACACCGAGCCCGTCAACTTCCTTCCCGTACTATTCTTCTCGCTAACTACGTCTTCCGCTCGACTTCTTGTGATCCCAAGTTCTTGAATACTTAGACACAATAATAAAATATATATAACCTAACTTCACTCGATTGATCATATCAAAATTACTAAAGGGTACTTATAAAAAATAATTAGGTAAAGATCCCCATTAGATTCGAGACAACTAGTTGTACATGATAATTTCTTGGCACCTAACCATTTTTATTGGGAGGCCGTGCATCAACGCACACATCCTCCATCTTTATTTCACTATGTTCCATTCACTTCGTAATTTTCATCAAAATTTTGCACACATAAAGTTAAAAATAAAATTAGTAGCGAAGAGCACATGTATAATTATATAAATGGAGATTGAATTCAATAGCATAGATAAATACATTAAATGGGGGATATTATAAAAGGGAGAAAATTTAGAGCTTTTTTGTAAAACAGAAAATCACGAAGGGAAGAAATAAATATATCTCATGAATTTGGGTATATCTACGCCAAATGGGAAACAAGAAGGTGCGTAGTGCAAATATTTACTCCTGAGTGCCAAATCTTATTACGGCCACAATTAAGAACCTCGCCCGAATGGGACTTCGGCGGCTCCCCATTTCCTTTCTTTCCGTCGTGTCTCACCGAATGCTAGTCTTCTCCCTTTCGACCTTGGCGATTGGAATCAGCATCCATCGCCCCTTCCGGTGACTTAAGGATCCAATTTTCAGTCGGTAATTTTACTTTAATTTTTCCTTTCATACGTTTGTAGTGGATGGGATTTTGGAAGAGCATCTCAAATACTAAGCTGGATTCTGGATTTATAATATTTTTTTTCCGATGTTTCATTGCTTTTTATAACTGAAAATTTCCGTCTTGGTCGTCGTTATGCAATTTTGTCTCTCTATTAGGACTAATAGGGTGCGGAAAATCTCGTCTTCATCTGTTGCGACCCCCGTTCTCGCATTAGGGTTGGGGAGTAATAGGGTTATGATGAGTATTTTTCATGGCTTTTACAGAGCGAAGATGTTGGTGATTCATTGACTATTGGGATTTTAGGTTTTCCCCCGGATTGAAGGGTTTCTGAAAGATTTGTTTCATAGCCTTGTACGTCTGTCTCCTTGAACTTGGATTTTTATTTTAGATCGAAATCCTCCTCAGGTGAAAATAGCATTACGGATCCCCAGATTCTGTCAGTTTGGTGGGAACATAATGACTCTTATTTCGTGGGGGACCTAATATCATTTGGAAGAATTGATATCCTGAAAGGAAATGGGAGTTGTGACTTTTACTGCTTGAGATGAAGGCAGTATGTGCCAGTGGGCTATCCAGGTTTCTGCTAGCAACAATAGTCTGATACCGCATGTCCAACACTTGCATACACTACTATATTATAGTGAAATCCCAATAGGCAGATGGAATCCTGCTTCTTGGTTTAGGCAGCTTTCTCAAATGAGAACTCAATTTTAAGGTGAAAACTTTCCTATTTTGCTTTATGCTGAGATAAATATTTATTCATCAAGTAGTAGTATACACAGGAAAAGAACACAGTATTCTTGGTCTCATATCCTTCATGCTTGTAGAACCAAAATTGCTCATTATTGTCTATTCAGTATCTAGATATCATGAATTCAAACAAAATTTTCAAGATCTTTATACTCTTTTGATACTTGAGAATCTTCTTATTATTATGGAACTGTTAATAGGATAGTTGGCTAACCTGACAACTTTTTCATGGTTAAATCTGTTTAGAGTTAAAGGATTTCTGGAGACAATTGTTACACTATTCAGAATAATAATTTTGATTAATGTTGTTAGGGGCAAAATCACAC
This sequence comes from Zingiber zerumbet, assembly GCA_037833815.1. Taxonomy (NCBI): domain Eukaryota; kingdom Viridiplantae; phylum Streptophyta; class Magnoliopsida; order Zingiberales; family Zingiberaceae; genus Zingiber; species Zingiber zerumbet. The sequence goes on from JBBMJZ010396835.1 coordinate 5,735, forward strand.
TAGTCTGTTGAGCCTACTGCAAGCTTTAATGCCAAGGGATTAACTAGAAGGGACTCGTGGTTACTTGGGTTTAGTGAAAGTGGATTGAGTTGGAGTTTGTTTTGCTTGAACAAGGAGTTCGTTCTGATGGTTAGGTGGGTCTGTGGGACAGATGCAACTTGCTCGAAGTTGAATGGGTGGGGTGTTAGAAACAATTGGATTAAGGTGGAGTTTTAATATCACCCAAGTCCCAAAGTGGGGTTTTGAATGTCTGAAATGGGGTTTCGAATGTCCAAAGTGTAGTTAGAGTTCTTGAACCCTCTGGTAGATGGTCATCCTTTTACTATCCTTGCACCCCCTTTTCATGTAGCCTTGGACTCTCTTTTATAGGTCTCATAGTGAGAACCAAGTCCATAAATGATGTCACACACGAGAGAGCTCTGGTGCGAACAACTTGCCTGCACTAGCTCTTGAGTTGGTTTTTTTCCTTATTCGACCTACAAATGCCCCTTTCTAATCAATTCCTCGATTTGCATTTTTGGATGAGTATACTAATTAATATTTTGTATGTGCTCCTTAGGACATTGACAATACACTAATTAGTATTGTGCTTGCATTTCCTATCATTTTGATGAAAAGTCAAACATCTCGAGTATGACTTAGCCAATGACAATTTTCTCTCTTTTATCTCCTTAAGGACCTAGGATTAAGGTGCATTTAAAGGAATCCCTTTATTCCTTCACGTCATCAGTGGAGCAACCTTATCGAACTCCTGCTGGCATTCTTTTGTTGAAACCTCTTTTTTTTTTTTTTTTTTTTTTTTTTGACTGTTTGGGCTTCAAGAAGGGGAGCCTTGTTGCAACGGTAAAGTTGCTGCCATGTAATCTTGAGGTCACAGGTTCGAGTCGCAAAAACAACCTATTGCAAAATGCAAGGTAAGGCTATGTACAATAGACCCAATATGGTCCGATCCTTCCCCGAGACCCCGCACTAATGGGAGCTTCGTGCACCGGACTTCCCTTTGCTATGTGGGCTTCAACTTTGAAGCCTTTGCTTGCATCATCGTCTATGGTTGTGTATTGGCTTGCTTTCTCAAGCATCGTTGCATAATCCCATGGAGAATTCTCATATAGAGATTATGAAAATTTGGATGACTTTGATGCAAATTTAAAGGCTGGCCATTAAGATGCTACAATTAGAAATTTAGAATCATCAACCTGCCTTACCATCTCTATGAACCTTTTTAGAAATCTAGAAAGTGGTTTATTGGAATGTTTCTTGATTCCACGTGTTTGGCACTATACATGGCTCCTTATTTGAAGGTTCTGTGATTCTCTGGAGGTAATTAATGGGGAGTGCCTTGTGCTCATTGGAGTGTCTTTTGACTTGCAATAAAATAAAATTTCATTTTGAAGGTGACATTTATGAACATCCTGTTCCAAAGGGTGGCATTTATGATATCATGAACATCCTGACTTTTATCCATATGTGTGTGAATTATCTATCTTACAACAACTACCAAATGAAGATGCTCAGAGTTTGCTTGGAATGAACTTATCTTCAATGGAGGAGAATAATGAAAATTATGAATTCAATTCTTTTTAAGTATTTCAAATTCTGTTATTCTGTTCCTTTTATTTAGGAGAATAAGTTAATTAAGGTATTTCTTGAGTTGTTAATTATCTTGTTTCTCGAAATGGGTATTTATTCTATTTTTGATCAAGTCCTTTGGGATCTATAGGATTGTTTCCTAGAATATTTTAGTTTATTTCCAATTTTGTCTGATTTGGAGTCTTTAAGAGTAATGCCATTGCCATCTTAATATCATCTTTGCAATAAAATTTGAGTTTTAAAATTTCAATTTTGATACTTCATTAATGTTTATCAAGTTAATGCTTTGGCTAATATATTCATTCCATTTTATTGTCTAAGGTAGGTATCTTTTTTCAATACTTAGGGTAGTGATCAGTGATAGCTGTTCTCTCATTGACCTTTAAATTTATTTTTCCCTTTTAATTCGTTTTTTCCTTTTGTTGATTCATGAGAGCATGGAATAAATTTGAAGTAGACCAGTAACAGGTTTTCTGTTGTGTCAAAAAAAGCAGAGAATCTCCAAGCAATCTGTTCATGGAATCTGATGGAGGCACATAGATCTTTGTCAACTCTGAACCCAAGTATGCAGTAAGAATGGAGTTCTAGACTCATGTCCTCATCATTACCCTTTATATCTAGATCCATGGAAAAGAAGTTCCCCAAACTGCACGATGCTCAACAGGATGTAAAAAGCGATCCTGTGGTTCCTCACTATTCTCCTTTTGTTTCCTGTTTTCCTGGGCCTCTGTCCTCATCAGCTCCAGGATTTTCTTCAGATATTCACCACTTTTCATATTCAGCTGATGAGAGGTGCTAGTTAGTGCTCCATTTTTTACTTAACCATCTATGTCATCTTCATATAAATTCATTTTAATTATCCATGTCTTCTTCATATTATCCATTTCATCTTATGTGGAAATATTTTAACCACCTAACAGGAATATACAGGGTCTATCCACTGAAGGGACCTGGTGTGCTGATCAAATTCAGGGCACACTTGACAGATCAGATAATATCATTGCAGGGAACAATCAAGTCCATAGCAGCTCTATTGAGCTGCCTGATGATATCAATAGGCAAGATGAATGGTGGACTGATATGATGAATGATGATTGGAAGGAGCTTCTTGATGACACAACTGTGAATGAATCTCATCCAAAGGTATTTGCATTAGTGCTTAGTTGAAAATTCTTATTAGTTTGAAAAATTCTTGTTTGTTTAATACTCTGTTTTTGTTTGGTCTGCTAATGGTCCTTGTATGTCTTTGTTCCCTCTCCAACCTGCAACAATTGTCTAAGTAGCATGCATCAGACATGTATGGTACGTAGTCCTCTTGTTAGATGTATAACCTTAATAAATGAATAGTTGATACTGGTATATATGCTCTTTAATATATTATCCATTAGTTGACAAAGCCTTACACTATAATTGATATCAAGTGCATGGTTTAGGATATAGCCAAACCTCACTGCATAGTAATTAATACTCACAGATCCTCTTGGTAGATATTATAGTCTTCCATAAACAAAAAGTTGGTACTGGTATTTATGCTATTATCATCAGTCATTTTGTTAGCAAAAACTTAAACTAGAAATGTGTGATAAATTAACAAACTACACAAGTGATGTGAAGCAGTAATATCTCAGTGAATACTAAGGCTTTTGTTTGGTTTGCGGGAAATGTTTTCTTGAAAAATACTTTTGAAATCTTTGAGTGTAGTGTAATAGAAATCATCAATTGAAATCCTTGGTGATATACAATTTTTTTTTTTTTTTTTTTTGAGGAAAATAACTTTTTTTTTCGAAAAAAGTGGTAGTCATTTTTCTCATCCATCCACAAGCCCTTCACTTTAGCAATCACTCTCTTTTTTGCTCTTCATCCTCTGCCCTTGTTCATATAAGTTGACTTGCTAGACGAGCTGGGCAAGCTTGGCTTGGGAAGGTGGGTTGGTTATTCTAGATGGGCTAGATGGTTCGGATGGGTGGGCTGGTCAATCCTGGTGGTCCCGGCGGACTTATTAATTCGGATGGGTTGGGCGGCCTAGATGAGTGTAATGGGATGATTGCTTTGGGTGGGCCAATTGGCTTAGTCTAACCGAACTCGATTGTCTACTCAACTTGTTTGATCAACTTGACCCTGAGAAAGGGAATATTTTCCAACACATCCAAACAATAGAAAATAATCTTTTTTCCTAGAAAATATTTTCTATAAACATATTATAATTAATACTTGTAGGCCCAACCAAGACAGAAGCTACCACAGTTATCCATACACAGCTCGCTGGTTCTTTTATAATTTTTAAAATCTTGTTCTATGCCAGATTTTTCCTACCTGGTCGGAACAATATTCCAGTTTTAAACATCTGGTTTTCTACTGTGGTGCATTATTTTCCCTAAAAGTTAAAATCAGAATCCAATGTCAAAGTTATCTTAAACCAATTGAACCAGTCATCTAACAAAATTTTAGTAAGAAGTTTTATAAAGTTTGATTGGTTCATTCTGCTGTCTTATTCTTTATAGAAAAAAAGTACTATCGATACGGAGTCTTCTGCATCATTTTCCCAAGAGAATAACCGTTTGGTTGGGATGCTAGAATAAAAGCTTGATTAAGGTTCTATTTGTTTTAATTTGCTTGAAAATTTTGAAGACAGTCATTCAACTCAAGTAATGGTTGATCAATATGAAGTCATTGACTAAACATGTCATCCAGTAGAAGCCCAGACCGTTAACACTATAATCATATTACAAATGTACACAATTGCTATGTTGAAGTTGCTTTAGGACCATGATTCTTAAGATTAATATTTTGAATATTCTGTTTGAATTGCTAAACATTTAGGCACTGAACATATTTAACTGCATCAAAACTGGCTATGGTCCACCTCCAGGATTAGTCAATGAAGCCCGGATACCTGAATTATTAAACAAAAAAAACCGGCTATGGTCCCAACTCCTGAGAAATCATAATCAAATTGTAAAATTTCTTAGTTTCTATGTCAATTTTTGTTTGGTTAATCAGCATACTCTTGTTCTGTCTTCCCACATCTTTCTTTTTTCTTTTCTCCCCTTATCCTTAAATACTAGGTCTTTTAACCATGCAATCGAACATTGGCCTGTCAGTTTGATAGCATTGGCATGTACTTTTGAGAAGCAAATTTATATTGTTGATAGTCATCTTGCATTTTGATTACCACAAAAGTCATGTAATTTGGTGGAACAGATATAGCTGTGGCAATCGCAAAGCATGATTTACTTAGATTCTGCATGTCCAACATTTGTGACTATACATCCAATGTACTGATAGTTTTGCTATGACATAGGTTTCTTACCCAGCAGCACAAACATCCGCTAGTATGGTGAATCAACCACAAATTCATCAATCTGTTCCTTCTCATTCCGAGGAGGGATTTACTGTTGCAGGCTCCTCCTCAGCTACAGCTACTGCAACAAAGCCACGCATGCGGTGGACTCCAGAACTACATGAACGTTTTGTTGAAGCAGTCAGTCAGCTTGGTGGTAGTGAAAGTATGTGATATGAATGCTGTCTTAGACGAGGACACTTTACTGGCTACTTTTCCTTAGTTTATTTTTCCTTTTCAGAAGCTACTCCTAAAGGTGTACTTAAGCTAATGAAAGTGGAAGGCTTGACAATATACCATGTGAAAAGTCATCTTCAGGTTTCAAATAAATTGGCTCTTCTTTTGGGTGTACGTTACAATGTATGACTTCCTTTTTGTGTTTATTTAGATCTCAATTTTATTTACAGAAATATAGAACAACTCGATACAAACCAGATTCATTGGAAGGTTAGTTTGTCTTTAATATTATGGTAATTCTTGTCTGCAGTTAAGTTTGCCTTTGTCTTTCTCTTTGAATTCGACAATGTAGAATTTCATAAGCATTTTTGTTTTCCATTTTACGTGTATTTTATCCCTTTGGTATTGTGTTCATCAGCTCAATAAGCCATAGTTTTAGTAAGCTATAATGCTACTATGCCTCATCATGTTTCATACTGCAGCATCACTCAAACTACTTGTTTATTTGTTGTATCAGGTTCAATGAAGACGGCTAAATCGGGTGAAGAAACATCACCCCTTAACCTGAAGACGTGAGCTTATCTTTCTGAATTGCAATCTTTCAAGATTATTTTGCATGAATATTCGTTCTCACTTCATAATTTGTCTCTCTAAATGCAACTAGCTTGATTTCACTTAAATTTTGACAAATTGAAACCCTGACAAATTGATTTCACTTAATTTCTTTTCCTTTCTTTTATTTATCAAGATTTCATAGTCAGCCAACCTTCAATTACAAAGTAGTTGAGGAAAATGCCTCTTCTTTCTTGGACTTGGACTAAAGAATGACACTTTAAATCTTTGATTCATTGTAACTCAAATGAATGACCAGCAGGAAACAGAAGAAATTCCAAGACATAGCTTTATTGTGTGTTAATCTCAGTTGCATAAATCCACCGCGCTTGTACCTCCATTGCATATTCTAGATCCCTCGGCACATGTCAATGATTTCTCATTGCATGATGTAGGTAGCATCACATTGCTGCAGCTAGCACTCACCTAAAAATCAGTGTTTAATTGGTTGTCCTTTTGGCTAGAGTTCAGTAGTTTTTGAATGTGAGGTAGATAAAACACCTAGAAATATAACAAATTTAAATTTGCATCTTTGCTAACTTAGCATCATTTCAAACTTTCTATACATGCTCACATGTTAAATGCAATTGTTTAGATGTCTCATCCCTTGCCCATAATGTTGGAATAGTGATTGTATTGGGTCCATAATTTCTTATTGTCTTTGTGGTCTTTAATGAACACAAATATATAATCCCGTATACACCTATTATCTATGTCAACCCTTTGCTAGACCACAGAGTCTATTAGATTGGAAGCAAATTAGACACTGCACCAACAGTACATTTGAACTTGATGGTACACAATCAAGCTTCTTTTGGTGAAGTGCCTTCAAGATGAACAAGTGTAGTCTAGTGGCCTTGCCAGTAGGATCTCATGAGTAAGTTGTATTAATAAGGGAGTCAATGTTGTTCATAGATAAAGTGATTGATTGATCTGTTCAATCTGCATTTTCTTCTTTGCTATTGGAAGATTGTTTGTGTCTTTCATTCTAGTTTGACGCTGATACACAAAAAAGATCAAGTTAGATGTCCTACACAATCCCCTTTTCATTTAGATTTGGTTCATGATACTTCCCCTTTCCTCTCAACCTGGTTCAAATATAGTGTGAAAATCTAGCTTGCTGCAATTATACTAAAAATTCTAGGTCCCTTAAAATTTAGTCATATGCTAGTTAATCGCTAGGACTCTCAAAGAAGATGCCTATTTAATTAAATTGCACTCTTCCTTATGAAGTGAAAATTTCTGTGCTTTGTTCTTTCATAAAACTTTACATTAACCACTATAATTGATTGCCACAATAAAGTTTCATTTGTTTTGTAGGAGCATGTTGTATCTTGATCATTAATTGTTTCTCAGATAGCTAGGACTTGACCCTATACTCTGCCTTTACACTCTAATTGGCTACAGCAATTTACATCTTGCTCTTTCAGGACATCAAATTATCCCCTAGAAGAATGCAATAGTTTGATATGGATCTCTTGAATTTGCTCAATCTGCATTAGTGTACCAGAAACTACCTCGACGTTGAAACAAGATGTCTTTCCTTGGAGCATTCTTGAGATATTGTAGAACTCTCAATATTGCTTTCCATGGTCGTGCCATGGGATATCTAGGAACTAACTGATCACATTAACTTCAAATGAAATGTCAGGTAGGATCAAGGATTGAAATTTCGTTTCGTGCCGGGCGGCACGGACAAATTTTACTGTTTCGCTGGGGAACCGAAACCGACACCCGAAGTGCGGCTGTTTCGAGCGTGTGTCGCGAGCGTTGCAAGCCACAGAGCCTCCTGAATTCGTCAAAGGACGCTTCTGGTGCCGTCGGAGGTGTTGCCGGACGCCTCTGGAGGCGCCGCAGGGCGGCTAATGCGCGCCAGAGGCGTTGCGATGTGAAGCTTCCGACGGAGCCAGAAGCTTAGACGCTTCCGGTACCGCCGGAGGCGTCGCCGGACACCTCTGGCGCGCGCCCGTTGTCGTGAGCGGGTCACGACTACTGTTCAAACCATTCCCAAGCGTGATATTCCGAAAAGGCTTTTATAAACCCTAATTAAATTATCTCAATAAAATATAAAAAATATATTTAATTTTTTTTAAATAATAAATTTTATAAAATGATATTCTGAAATTATTTTTACTATTTTAAATTTTATTTAAAAATTCTAAAAAATCCTAAAATTTTTTATAAAAATTCTAAAAAAATTCTAAAAATTCTAATAAATTAAATTTATATTCTGATATATTTTTTAATTATTTTATGTTTTTTACTGTTTTAATATTTAATTGATATTTGAATATTTTTTATTATTTTAAATATATATTATTTAAATTAATAATTAATTAAATGAATAAATAATTAATTTATATAATTATTATATATAAAAT
>JBBMJZ010396844.1:0-13833 GCA_037833815.1 Zingiber zerumbet
TAACTTGATTATTAAATAGTTAGTTATGAGGATAAAATGGTAAATGTATAAGAATGGAATTCAATTCAAATAGATTCCAAATTAAGGAATTCAATTCAATTCTATTATTCACTAATCTATTCCAAACATAGGAATTGAATTCAATTCCTGCCAGAATTCAATTCCTTCACTTAAGTTGTTTCCAAATAGGGTTAAAATGTTGAACAGGACAATCATTGAGAAGGCAAAATGTCTCAAGCTGAATGCAGGGCTTGCAAAGAATTTTTGGACGGAAGCGATTAACATGACATGTTATCTCATTAATAGATCACCAAGGGTAGCATTAGAAGGCAAAGTATCAGAGGAAGTATGGACAAGGAATCAAGTAAATTACTCTCATCTTCGAGTTTTTTGATGTCCAGCCTATATGCACATATCTAGTGAGGAAAGATCAAAGCTGGATGCAAAGTCAAAGTAGTATATTTTTCTGGAGTATCATAAAGGAGTTAAAGGCTTCAAGCTTTGGGATCCTAAGGCAAACAAGGTAGTGATTAACAGAGATGTGGTGTTTGACAAGAAAACTTTGCTATAACGTACTCAGGAACAAGGAAAGAAAACATCACAAAACAACATAGAGAAAGATGTTATGCAAGTGGAGCTAGAGACTCATGACTCTGATTATTCTAGCTTAGAGCACACGGAGCATCGCACTAATGATTCTAGCTCAGAGCACACGGAGCATCACACTATAGCTGGTGGTAGAACGAGACGAGCCGTAAAACCATTCACCAAATACGAATTCGAAGACTTGGTATATTATGTGCTTATCACTAGTAGCGGAGACCCTACATCTTTTCAAGAGGCGATACATAGCTCTGAGAAAGACAGGTGGACGGGTGCTATGGCAGAGGAGATGGAGTTGTTGCATAAGAACCAAACGTGGGATCTAGTGGAACTTCCTGAAGGAGATAAAGTTGTAGGGTGTAAGTGGTTATTCAAGAAGAAAGAAGCGATGTCAGAGGGAGAAGTGAAGTTCAAGGCTCGGTTGGTAGCAAAGGGGTATTCACATAAAAAGGGGATTGACTATGAAGAAGTTTTCTCTCCAGTGGCAAGACATACGTCAATTAGAGCGGTGTTGGCTTTGGTGGCACATCACGATTTGCAGCTGGAGTAAATGGATGTGAAGAAGGCATTTCTTCATGCAAATTTGGAGTAGATTTTTATGTCACAACCTGAGGGATTTAGTCCGCCCGGACAAGAGCGGTTGGTTTGCAAGTTGAAGAAATTGCTCTATGGATTGAAACAATCTTCTAGGCAATGATACAAACATTTTGATTCATACATGATTCAAAATGGATATAGGAGATGTGAGTATGACTGCTACATATATGTGAAGGGCCTTGAAGATGAATCACTGATTTTCTTACAACTATACTTAGATGACATGCTCATTGTTACGAAGAAAATTAAAGAGGTTGATAAATTGAAGAGGCTACCGAGTAAGGAATTTGACATGAAAGATTTGGGAGAGGCCAAAAAGATTTTTGGAATGGAGATTCATAGGGATAGAGTGCAGGGAGATTATAGTTGTCTCAACGTAGCTATGTGGAGAAGGTGTTGGATAGGTTTAACATGATGAATGCAAAGTTGGTGAGCACACTCCTGGCGCATCACTTCAAGTTATCCAGTACACAGTGTCTAAAGACGGATGACGAGATCCAAGAGATGTCAAAGGTTCCTTATGCTAGTGCAGTTGGTTGTCTTATGTATGTCATGGTTTGTACGAGACCATATTTGGCACAAATAATTAGTATGGTAAGCAAGTTTCTCTCAAATCCTGGTCGACCACATTGGGATGCAGTAAAGTGGATTTTCAGATACTTGAGAAAAGCAACTAATTATGGCATCATGTTCAGTATACAACCGGAAGATCCTTTAGTTGTGGGTACGTAGATATGGACTATGCAGGAGATTTAGATAACAGGAGGTCTACTACAGGATACGTGTTCACTGTGATAGGAGGACCTATTTGTTGGAAATATATTATTGAATATATTGTTGCATTGTCTACTACAGAGTCAGAGTACATGGCAGCAGTTGAAACAATGAAGGAAGCTTTATGGCTTACAGGGTTGGTTAGAGAACTGAGTGTTCAGCAAGATGGAGTTTAGTCGTTATGCGATAGTCAGAGTATTATCTATTTGGCGAAGAATTAGGTGTATCATGCGAGAATCAAGCACATTGATGTGAGGTTTCACAAGATCAGAGAGTTGATTGCTTCCGGGGAAATTCAACTTGAAAAGGTTCACACTACAGACAATGTTGCAGACATACTGACAAAGCCAGTGACCACAGAGAAGTTCAAGCATTGCTTGAACTTAATCCATATCTCTCAATGCTAGAGGAAGGAAGGCCAGACCCAAAGATTCAGGTGAAGCTTTATTCAGATACTCGTGTTCTTCGAAGGGATGAATATTCTCCAAGGTGGAGATTATTGATGGGTGGCTCATATTTGGATGAGGTCAATGCAATGGATGTTATGGAAGAAAAATCTATTAAGATTTTTCGTAATAAAATTCTGTTACGATTTAAATATAATAAAATTTTGTTACGATTTTTCATAATAGAATTCTGTTGCGATTTTTCATAACAAAATTTTATTATGATTTTATCGGGTCTAGGATTTATGCATTATTTATAGGGATCATTGTAAACCTATTGTACAACAACAATAATAAGAATCATGTAATATGATTCTCATGTGTAAAGAGAATTCTAATAAAGCTTTGGACATTTTGTGGAGTAGGCACGCCACCGAACTACGGTAACTCTTTTTCTTTCTCTTCTTCTCCTTCCTCGTGTTTGTTCTCCTTTTGTGCGTCTTTGTTTTGTTGCTCCGTGCGATCTCTTTTCTCTCTTCCTCTTCTTCCACACGTTAGACGTTGAGAGGTGTTGCCCCTTTCTTTACACAACAGATATCATCTCCGATCTTCTTCTCCGAACATTACTGAGAATTTTCCATTTTGTACAAAAAGTAAAGATCAAGATCTACTACGAAAGATCACTATAAATTTTATAACTTTTATATTTATATACTTTTCATACTTTAAAACTATATACAATATATAATAATTCTTTTCATACTTAATTTCTAAACTTAAAATCCTAAATCTGTCCATAGGAACAAGTTTGGGTTGTACTTGATAGTCAAACTCGATTCGGAATTTGTGTTGACTTATAAGGACGGTACTTAATAACTTCTATGCGAGATAATTTAATTCTTCACATAGTTGAGTTAATCTTAGATTTTAAAAAAATATTTTTTAAAATAATTATATACTTATTTTATTCTTTTATTAACCCAAATGAATTTGTGAGATGGCTCCAACCTTGATCATAATAGAGGGATGAATAATTTTTCAAGAATATAAGGAAGGAAAAGAAAAAAAAATCCAAATAAGAAAATTTTCTCACCGACTCATGAACATAGTGTTATCGTGTGACCTAAAAATTACGAGTTTAACTCTGAAAAATAACTTCTTATAAAGTAAACTAAAATAATAGATCCTTTTAAGAATTTCATATTGACGGAAACTTCATGAAACAGGTTGTCCTTTTACTTGTAAACATGCTGCAAACTCGTAGTAAGTGGCAAGGAGCTCACGAGCAAGCCACAAACTCATGACCAGCCGTCACTGCATAGGAGTACGATCTTCTCTCCTGATTCACCTATCAAATAAATTCATAGAAGTAGACGATCTTCTCTCGCCTATCAAGTAAATAGGTAGCACAACTTGTACACATTCAAAATTTAATTCTAAAATTTTTCCCAATAAAATTTAAACTTTGATCCTTTTATTTGCCCTTTGAATATTTTGCCACTACATCACAAATATTTATTAAGTATAATATGGTCTTAAAAGTGTTGCTTATCAAATTTGATAGAAACAGTCTCTAATTGAAAGATATCGAACAAACATGATCTATGCAAGAAGTTCATTGTATCTAGTCGATTAATGAAGATGAACAAATTAAGCCAACTCATGAAACTTAACAAGGCTTATTTAGTTTGATCTAGTCGAATCCAACTTCGATTGATCTTGATTGCAACATTCCAAATCTACGAATTGGGTTCTTTTTAACCATAAACAAAAAGAATGGTTAAATCCACATAGTTCACTTACAAAAGAACCTTAATGTGGTAGGATCAAGAAAACAACGCTAGAGAAGAGTGAATAACGTTCATGACTTTATTACGTTTTCGTAAAACTCAGAATAATAATCACAGCGGAATAATAAAAAAAACTTGACAAGGTTGGTTTTACTTGGTTTAAAACCTTTGACGACTCCTACCCCAAGATCAACGATTGTCGACCACTTTCGTTAGGTAATTCACTGTCAATTCGGAAATGTACAAAATATGAAAATATAAATTTTGCTTTGAAAGTAAATGTATCAACTAAAAGAAAGTTCCGGTATATAGCACAGTTGTCAAAGTATCGTTGCAGCGTCGTAGTCAGAAGTCAGAAAGTGTGACGAGTGTTTAAGCTTTTGAACTCGATTAGAATTGTTTTAAAAGTTGTGTTGAAGGTGTTGTTCGAGATCTTTTATAGCTTCATCCAAACGTCTCTATTCCCATTGAGGCGCCTTTATTCAGAGCGATCTGATCTCGATCTATCGTTGTCGTAGCTTATCTTGATCCAAGAGCCTCAATCCCAGGCACCTCAATAGTTGACGTGGCACTAATCGGATGGGACTTTGCTCTCGAGGTATTATCCTGTCCTAGATACCTAGATCTCTTCCAGGTGCCTCGGTTTTAGGTGCTTGGATCCCTTCCAGGCACCTGGACCATCCTGGTCCAGAAATCTAATACCTGCATCACAAAGTTAGTATAACAAATATATGGAATGCAATAACGTCAATCCAGTTTAGACTGTCTGGTCATGACTTTTTGGTTTCCCATGAAACCCTAGGTCGGACCCAGGATTGTTCTCTCAACGGGAAACGCGTCCTCACCTACTCCTCTCAGGAGAGTTTACCGTTTGCCAAACACCTGTTTGGACTTTTGATCAACATCTTATTTTGACCTCCAAGACTTCCGCTAGACGTATGATCCTCGACCCGCCTAGACTTTCGCCTGATGTCCGTGACCCCAGGACTTCCGCTCGATGTCCTTGATCTGCCAAGTCTTCTGCTCAATCCCTTGGACTAATACTTCGTACTCAATCTCTTAACCAAGACTTCATGTTCAATCCCTTATCCAAAACTTCTTTACCTAGCATAAACTAGAGCTTACCTGCACCCTCAACTAAACTTATTAGATTACAAATAAACTTAATTTAAAATTATTTATCAATATTAAAACTCAGATTCAATTCACTGTACCAACAAAAGTTTGTAGCCAACAACAAATTTTTTACAAGACAAAAAAAAGGCAAAAAAAAAGAAGGAAAAAGACACTGAACTCTACCTTCAGCAAGCACTTTGAATTATCTATTTATTAAAAAAAAATTAAACTAAATTGAAATTTAGATCACGAATTTTGGATATGATCCAATTCATTCAGTTTAATTCACATAGTACAAACTGTATTACTTATGCAAGAGACAAAAACAAATAAAATACTAAAACTGATACAGTACTGGTGTTTCCATTACATGTATACTTGCATTATAAATGACTAATAACGAAAACATTAAACGGTGATCAGCCTCAATAGAATGAGCTATATGTTTTGACGAGATGACAACCAAAACTTATCTACAGCTTCAAGCAATCTTTTCTGTCATTTCGTATCACACATTATTTAAATGGCTAGTTTTTTTTTCAGATGGTTTATTTGAGAATCTAGTTTGATTTCTGAATGAATAGGAGCTGGGAATGGACAGGCCATTTACACAAAATTGCAGGGGATACAGCAAAAACATTTTATCCTTTTTTCACGCAAGAAAATTGGACCGCCACCTTCATCCTGAAACCAAAAATAAAGCTGAGTTGAGCTCTGGAAACTTAGCTATTCAATTTTATGTAGGACCGAAATTAAGATTCCTTCTTGAATGAAAATGGATGATAATGCAAAAGGAAATGAGCCTCTAAATATGTTTCAAAGTGATTTTTCATGTAACTATAAGGTTGTACATGCTTATTATTTGGATATTCATTTTAAAGTAACTAAATGAGAAAATGAATGAGAAGACAGAAAAAAAGAAGCCTTCACTTACTGCATCTCTTAAAAATGCAGGAATTGGCTATGATGTTGTCGATACTGGAAGCATGGCCATTGAGGGCAAATGCGTTGGAGGTGGTGAAGTGATCTCCTCGATTCTGACTGGATTCTGAGGAATCTCCAACAACTTGGACATAGCAAATACTGGTATTCTTCGGCTATTAGAAGGATTTGAGAAACTGCGGCTCATTTCTCCAAGAGAATTTGGCAGTGGATGTACACTACTTGGACGAGATGACATCATATTATTTTTTGCTCTAGAGACCAAGGGACCAGAATAGCCGATAAAACTGGATGGCCCTGTTGCCTTCTCTGAACTAATTGGTGGCCTAGGAAGCTCGTGAAGCTCACTGATTTTAAGAGATGTTACAGGAGGCAAGGTTCTGGGAGCCACATTTGGAGATATAGATGATTTAGGTTTTGGCATTTGCTGAGATGCCAAAGAGACTGGATGAGGAAATTCTGTTGAGTGTCTATATTGAGGGGAAACAATGGGCTTGTTAGAGAATGGCTGGTTTGTTAAAGGGCCAGAGAAGAAGGCATGCCGGTTCAACTTATTAGCGGCATATGCTTCATGTCTATCAAATGGTGGACCTGATGGCTTCTCTAAGAAATCAGATGGCATCCGGATGGGCCCACTATAAATTCCGTTCCCTGTAGTTGTTGAATTCCTTGATGACTTGGTTGTGCCCGAAAACTCATTTTTCTTAGGTGACTGACTAGCCTTTGTTTCTAGGGGAGTAGTATGAGGACTTGGATGGGCAGCAGTAGCACGAGGACCTGGATTTCTATCATTTGGTGTAGGTGTTTCTAGAGAGGGAGCAGTATGAGGACTTGGATTTAGGTTCCTATCATTATGTGGCGTAGGCAAAACATAAGCATGAAACTTCCTCACTGCGGGCAATGTTTCTATCTTCTCAGTTGAATCAAGCTTCTTATTAGCAAAAATGGGTGCTGACTGGCTGATATATGTCCTCAAATTGGATTTGTGCATGCCAGATTGGCTTTTGCAAGTCTTTTCCTGCATGGAATGAAATAAAAGAGAAAATAAAATACATTAACTAACCAAGCATGATATAATATGAAATGATTCAGAAAGAAATATTTCAGATTTGTGAGGAACTAAAGGAAAGATAGAAGAAACATGCAATTACAATAGATATAAGAATCTAAAATCAACAGGTAAAGCTAACCTACCTGATTGTATTTATCTCCAAAGCCAGATGTAATTAAATATGATAATGATCAATATATCATTGAATGCTCCACCATGGCAAAATGGATGCATATTTGGTAGTGAAATTAACTATTACAAACTAATTTCTTATTTTCAAAATTTAAACATATTATTTTCAAATATCAGAACAGTTCCAGATGGATTAGTTGGTTTCTAAATTATGAAATCATAGAAATAGAAAGGTATCCATGTTTCTGTCATGACAAGCATAACGTGTCACTTAAATGGATAAAAGGGGTAAGGATCCTTGTGTTGCCTTTGTAAAGTGAACTGTACTGTATGAGGAACATGGATTGCTGGGCAGTTAGGAAGCTATGGTTATTAGTTAAAAGAACAAGATGGACAATAAATGCTTTTATTGGCAAATAAGGTGGTACAGACATTTGGAAGACAAGTAAATGTCTTACTAAATGTGTGACTCAACTTGGATTAACAAAATGAGAAGAGGCAGAAGGAAACTTAAAATGATTTAACTGTAACAGCTAAAACTGAATCAACTTTCTGATTAGGTATAGGTATATTGCTCAGCTCCAAGTACTAGATCAAAGAAGCAATCCCTGAATAATTAGAGATTTCAGCTGACTATTGTTATCATGTGTCAAAACTTATATTTGACAAGTATCCAAAATGGTTCTGAAGTTTTTCTGCGAATCAATGTTGTTATCCAATCAGGCTAAGTACAGTCCACTTCAATAGTGTGTGGGATGGATCTTCATCTTTAAATTCAAGATTTCTCAAACTCTGCAAGTGAGTGTTTATTTCTATCAAGTACATGGTGCTTTGCTTAAACTCTTGATGTCAGTTTTCAGGACATAATACCATTAGGTGTGAAATGAAAAATGTAAAAAGAGAGAATCAGTTGAGTCCATCTTGATTTACTTCTATATCGATTGTCTAGTCTAACTGACAGTTAAAATCACAAGCAAGTTTGTAATTGTTCCACCATGTGATTTTATTGATTGGCAGTGATAAACTGCATCAATTCTTATTACCATGGTAGCTGTTTTAGGCAACACTAGTTCACATCAACTTCATAGAAATCACTAACAAAACATATTGTTTGTAGTTGCTCGTTTTGTATGATAATGTCTGTGAGTGCAGTTAAGTACAATATAAATTATGAAAAAAAAAGATAATATATATGCACATTGTATTAAAATACCGTACCTCTATATAGTTTCCAGATATATAAACAACATTCTGTTCTTGGAAACTTCTTTGAAAATTAAAACTTAATCCCTCATCATCACAGCCATAAGTGTCATCATCATTGTCTGAGCCCTCATCATCTTCAAGATCACTGACACTGTAATCAATATGATGTCGGTCAGCAACTGCTTTAACTTGTGATTCAACCATTTCAAGGGCCTTAAGTCCGTTCCTGAAGAAACTTATCTGAAATCCGAAAAGGAGAGAATTAAGGATAACATTTGATGAAGAAATAGCATATTCCTAATGCATGAATGAGGAGTCAATAGTACCTGTGCAGCATGATGGCGAGTAGCCTGAGTCAAAAGACTTTGAAATTGACCTTTCTTTAATGATTTTACGCGAAAGACAAACCGAGCTGCCTCGTCTTCATAATTAGCCTTAGCTTCAATCAATTCCTTTGTTGAGGTTTTTTCTTGGAAATGACATGACCTCCCTTTTCCTCCACTTGCCACTGCTATGTTTCTATAAGTCTCTCTGAAGAGCAAATCCAAATTAAGAACTAAATGTTTAACATGAATGGAAACAAAGTCGTAAGTTTGAAACAATTTTATACCTTCTATCATCGCATAAGTGTTTCATTTCCTGCAGCAGAAAAGAATCTTATCAACTAAATAGTATAATTAAACTTTTAAATTTGGAACTCATTTCTGGGGCAATATGAAATACCAACAAGAGAAGTTCTTAGCATCATCTCATATTAATTTATCATTCATTTGCTAAATTTACCATCTGGAGTTCTTATACCCAAATGATCTCCTTATCTCTAGATTCTATTGTTCATCTACCATTTTCAAAATTAATCACTCTTAACTATGATCTTGACAAAGGGTTTTCAACAAGGAAATCAGACATTCATATGACAATCACTGGTATGACAAACTAGAATGCAACATCAACAGCATTATAATTCATTGTTCAAGTGGTGACAACGTAACATCATATGCAGAAAGTGTTTGGTCATCTTTAAACTGGTCGTTTTCACAAGGATTATATTGGCAAAGTCCAATCTGAGTCACCCTAAGCAACATTGTATGATGTCTAATGACCAATCCAGTCTCAGCCAAAGCACATATGAGATGTGGCCAATGCCCAGGAATTTCTGACTTGAAGATCATACACATGTTGATGTCTTCCAATTAAAAGAAAAGTAAAAGAGTAGCACACCTCTACATTTTCAATCTCACCAAGAAGGGACCTTGATGGCTTATCCATCGTATGCAAGATATGAGAGCGCTGCAAAACAAATAACATTATTCATCGCATTAACATCAAAGCATCCAGTAGTGAACGATTTTGATACATTTATATCACAGCATAGAAGACTCACATAAGAATCAAAATGTTTCTGCAGCTCAAACTGTGCTTTTCCCATCATCATCAAAGCCCTACCTGTAATCAAAGTGGATCTGGTAGTTCAAAAGCTTGAAACATACTTTAATTCATATACATTTGTATACCTAGTAGCTAATCCTTGTTCTGGAATAAAAAGAATGTTACAATGGTATCTAAATCAGGTTATTAACCTTCAGGTTGAATGCAATCCATTTTACACATATCTCAGTTATAGAAGACTAAGCATATCCATTATAAGTCAAGTAAGAATGGTAGAGTTGAATTTAGAAACATAAAGAGTACAGAATCCACAATAAAGGCAATAAATTCAAGAAGAAATAACCAGGATCACATCATCTTCTGCTGAACTATCATAGTATCATAAAGCCAGTTCAACATATCATGCGCCTTCATTGATATTGCTTGAAGTCAGACCATTGACTTTTAAGATAGTGGCTATTGAAGTGGTGTATGGGAAAAAAGAAAAGATGGAACTGCTCACCACTGTCTTCATCATCATTCAGTGCAGTTTTCTGAAGTAAACATGTGCCCAGTTCCTCCAGTGCCTCAGAGAATTCTGAAACAAAACAGAACTTATCTTATGACTAGGTCAATATAACAGTAAATTATATTCATCTTCTTAATACAAGAGTTCTCCTTTCATGAATGCTACCATATACATACAGTAGTATAACACATGTATGGTTTTAATCTTTCAAAGAAACTTCTGCAGTTCTACAACAACAACCAGCCCATTCCTGCCCTTTTGTGTAAAAATCGCTATCTCATTGTTTTCTCCTCTCAAAACTTATTAGCTGGATTAGGACTACCATTTTCATCAAACGTTATGTTACTGTAGTCTTGCTTAAACCTCAACTAGTAATTAATAGGGCAATAATCACACACATCCGCCTCAAACTATGATATGTTATAATCTTGTCCCAGAATCTCATTAGAACCAAATTGCAAAGAAACAAGCATAGTTAAAATATATCATTCCACAGATCACAAACTAAATATCTGTTCTGAACCAGAAATAGACCATGGAGAAGTACCATGCGCATTATTTGCAGTTGTAGCTGCTGCAGACAGTAAACTATCATAGCAGCTTCGCATCTCATGCATATCCTGCCAACAGAGAACATTAGGTTACCAACTTTTAATGGTTACAATCACATGGTAAAGAATGGGAGTTATTTCAGCTTATATTATTTTCTATTACATGAATTTTTTGAGTTATTACAATTTGCAACATTGTAATCATCAACCTAATCATACTTTATATATACTTTACTACAATTTCATCTACTTTCCCCGTCAAAAGTCTAGAATAAATTTCAAGGCAGAAAATTATGGTTTAATGACAATGTTGTCGAGACTCAAAAGCCTCATGTTTTTATAGAACTAATACCCCGTTATTCAAACGCTACTTGTAGGTGAAAATTCAGAGAATGCTGGAGTAGATATCAGGAGTTAAGCCATCTACTATCAAAAGCAAATCCTTTAACCGAAAACTGAAAATAAAATTCTGAAAGTTTCTAACCAAAAAAATAAAGAAAAAAATTGCAGAAAAAAGGAACCTTTGCACGGAATCGAAGTGAAAAATCACAAATTTTCCCCGCTTAGAGAAAGAAAAAAAAAAAGACAAATCTTCAAAGCATATTCAGTCGAAACCCAAACGAAAAGGCCCGAACACTCACCTGCGTGGCACGGATCAAATCGTCCGGCTTCGTTGAGGGCCGGCGCTGCTGCTTCACCTCCTTGCTCTCCACCTTGTTGACCTTCATCCCTCGAAACATCCTCAGCGGCGACTTCATCTTCCGCGCCCTCTCTCTTCTCCCAAACCCTCAAAACCAAGCGCAAATCCTAAAACTTTTCGATCGAAAACGGCAATTAGTCCCAGATTGCAGCTGGAACGACAAGAGGAAGATCCTTTATCGCAGCGAAAGAAGAAACCAAGCTCCTTCGCTATTCCAACGCGTCCGAAGTGGAAATTGGAATGGCAGATTGGAAGAGGGTTCAAAGACTCGATTGTTTATTTATTTTCTTGTTCATCAGGCGGCAGTCAAAACAAAAATGAGGTAGATGTATTTTTTTTTATCATAAATAATTTTTAAATATTATAAATAAAAAAGTCCCCATATTAGCAAAAATGCCCAATAAATATAATATTTTTTCCGTTAGATGTGGTGGTTTTTTTTTTGGTCCTAACTATTTGTCATTATTATTTTAACTCCAATTTCGATTATGGTTCAAAACAGTGCCACGGGGTCAAAACAAACAAAGGTGTAAAGTAAACAGCATGAAAGTCAAATGCAGGAGTTCAAATGAGTTAAAACATAAAAAAAAAAATCAAATGTTTGAATTAATGGTGTAGGAAGGACCTTCAGGTCCATCATCTTTGTCTATTCTACTTGCAACTTTTGACTCGACAAATTAATCTTCAATTATTTCATGACGCCTTGGCTCATGGCATCCACTATAAATATATTAAACATGCCCGGGGCAAAGGTTCAGTGAGGTTTTCTTAAATTTTTTTTTTTATGTATTTAAGAATCGATTTTCAATTTCAACGAATATTAGAATTTTTCTTACTAAGTGATTGATATAAGAAAGATGAGCTGATAGGTCATCCATGGTAATTTTAATGGTCGATAAAAAATTTGTATAGGATTAGATCGATCATCCTAACATAAATGGGATACATTGTGCCAACTAAAAAAAATTAGATATTAAACCATTTATTTATTTTGTTGATGATCAAGTTTTCAATTCTTATGACCCAATTAATTCTAAAGGTCATCAATCTCTTCCTATGAAAATTTGTCATTGGCCCCTAAAGGTAAACTTCGAAAGCACAACAACAAGGCATCGGTAGTAGTCGATCCTTACAGTTTTCGCCGTTCCTATAAGACTTTTCCAATGCCTTACAAAATAGTAACAATTCAATTTTTCTTGGTCCTGGTCTCCCCATACTAGACCCGAAGTTTTTCTGAATTAAAATCAAGATTTGATATTATATCTACCTTTCTCTTAGTCAACTCATCATGTGGGTGTAAGCTTGCAAGAATCTAAATAACTTAGGTTAATCTATGAATTTCGGTCAAAACTCACGATTAACCTAGTAGAAAGCTCGAATTGTACTAATTTCATATATTTTGAGTTTTTTATATTGCAATAAGTCTAAATATACTTTCCATTACTTATTTTGAACTCCCCAAAGGTATTCCAGTATTATATTAACTTTCAATTAGAACACTTGAGTTTGATCTCCTAGAGACCAAGACCATGTTGAGCTTGATTGGATAGTGGACCAAGATCATGTTGGGCCTGATCTAAGAGCACCAAGACTAAGTTGGTCATGGTCTCCCCACCACCGTAATGTTGATTTTTAGAGATTAGTGCCACCATGGTACTAGAATAATTAAGGGGGTGTTTGGTTCTTTCTAAGTAATAGGAATCAGAATGAGAATCATAGTATTGTAAAATGAGAATGAGTATGAGTATGAATATCACTCTTAAAAGCAATGTTTGGTTAGTTAAATATTTTCTATCCGAATAAATCAAAATTTCCTTTTTTTACCCTTAAAGTAAAATAAGAGAAAAAATTAGATGTAAGAGAAAGTTGAATGTGAGAGAAAAATATGATGAGAGAGAAAGTGTGATAGAAAATAATGAAGAGAGAAAGTGTGATAAGAGAAAATAAGGAAAGAGAGTGTGATGGGAGAGAGTATGATAAGAGAAGATGAGAGAGAAAATATGATGGGAGAGGATGAAGAGAGAGAGAATATACTGAGAAAAAAATGAGAAGAGAGAGCGTGAAAGAGAAAATATATTGAGAGAGAAA